>ML682006.1:25629066-25823312 GCA_007922195.1 Podocnemis expansa
CCCCCCCCCCCCCCCCCCCCGTGACGGCCAACCCTGCCTTCAAGATTGGCCAGTCTGCAGGCCCTCTCAGCAGTGGCAAAAAGGAGGATCCAGGGAATTACAGACCTGTCATCCTCACCTCAATCCCTGGAAAAATCATGGAGCAGGTTCTCAAAGAATCCATTCTGAAACAATTGGAGGAAAATAGAGAGATCAGGAACAGTCAGCATGGATTCACCAAGGGTAAATCATGCCTGACCAATCTCATCGCCTTCTCTGATGAGATGACTGGATTTGTGGATGTGGGAAAAGCCATTGATGTGATATACCTTGACTTTAGCAAGGCTTTTGATACAGTTTCCCACAGCACTCTCATCGGCAAGTTAAGGAAATATGGGTTGGATGTGTGGACAGTAAGGTGGATAGAAAACTGGCTAGATCAACGATTTCAGCGTGTAGGAATCAATTGCTCCATGTCTAGCTGGTAACCAGTAATGAGTGGTGTGCCCCAGGGGTTGGTCCTGGAGCCAGTTCTGTTCAAGATTTTCATTAATGATCTGGCTGATGGGATAGATTGCACACTCAGTAAGTTTGCGGATGACACCAAGCTGGGGGGAACGGTAGACATGCTGGAGGGCAGGGACAGGATTCAGGGAGACCTTGACAAATTGGAGTGGTGGGCCGATAGAAATCTCATGAGGTTCAATAAGGACAAGTGGAAAGTCCTGCACTTGGGATGGAAGAACCCCATGCACGGCTACAGACTGGGGAGCGATCAGCTAAGTAGCAACACTGTAGAATGGGACCTGGGGGTCCTGATGGATAGGAAGCTGAATATGAGTCAGCAGTGTGTGCTTGCTGCCAAAAAGGCCAATGGCATACTGGGCTGCATCAGAAGTGTTGCCAGCAGATCGAGGGATGTGATCATTCCCCTCTGTTCGGCACTGGTGAGGCCATATCTGGAATACTGTGTCCAGTTTTGGGCTCTGCACTACAGAAAGGATGTGGACAAATTACAAAGAGTGCAGTGGAGGGCAACAAAAATGATCAAGGGGCTGGAGCACAAGCCCTGTGAAGAAAGACTGAAGGGACTAGGCTTATTTAGCCTGCAGAAGAGAAGACTGAGGGGGGATTTGATAGCAACCTTCAACTACTTGAAGGGATGCTCCAAGGAGGACGGAGCTTGGCTGTTCTCAGTAGTAACAGAGGACAGAACAAGGAGCAATGGTTTCAGGTTGCAGCTGGGGAGGTTGAGGCTGGATATTAGGAAAAACTTTTACTAGGTGAGTGGTAAAGCATTGGAATGGGGCTACCTAGGGAGTTGGTGGAATCTCCATCTTTAGAAATGTTTAAGGTCTGGCTGGACAAAACTCTGGCTGGGATAATTTAGTGGGAGTGGTTCTGCTTTTTTGGCAGGGGGTTGGACTAGATGACCTCATGAAGTCCCTTCCAACCCTTTGATTCCATGAATGTCCTCTCCACCCTGTACAGCTGGTCAGCCTGCAGGTCTGCTGCTCCCCCCTCCTACCTCCCCAGCATTGAGCATGGCCCCTAGTGCTGACCTGCCCCTGCGGCTGGCAGGCCGGTTGGCCCAGCCCCTAGAGCAATGTGCCCAAGCACTGCCCTGCCTTGCTTCCAAGATGGATGGTGCCATGGGGGAGGGGCACAAGACTGGGCAGCCCAAAGCCTTCAGGAACCTTGATCCAGCCCTAGGTGTAAATCTTCAGTGCTCTGTTGCCCCAGCTCAGAGCCTGGAGCCAGCAGACAAGCATGCACACTTCTTTGCTCTTCTCTACTATAGTCCAGTGAACCATTGAAATGCTTTCTTCTGATTGTTACCCCAAAAAATAAAGTTCATCCAAACTATGAAAAGGAGATGTGGAGTCTGGCAGTGAAGAAAGTTCCTTGCTGGTTTATCCCCTTTTGGAGTTTTCTGAATGCAAATTGATCTGTTCCTGTCCTCTCCCTTGTAAATGAATGGCAATGTGACATCTGATTGCTAATCAACTCTGATTATACCAGATGGGAGGCATTGGCTTGTCCTTTGGAGGAAAAAAACTGTTTACCCACTCCCCACACTTGTCTGGTAAACACATTTCAGTTCTTCATTTCCATCATATTTGTTTTATCCCCTGGGCGTTTATCCTACACATACCATGCAAGAGTATAAATCATCAGTGTGCTATTAGTTTTTTCAGTGATGGCTTATATAATACATATCTAATACAATTTTATGAAATTAATGAATTCGGCTACACTAAACTGGTAGGTCGGCTAACATTCACTACTGGATACTATTGAGCTCCTTGCCCTCTTGCACTGGGATGCTATTAGGGTCACACTGACACCTCAGGTTTACAATCCAAGCTTCTGGCCTTTTCAGGGGACTGTCTCCGAGTGAGTCATAATAAATGGATTATTTACAGTCACAGAATACTGGAAGATTATCTGGAACTGAAGAAAGCACCAATAAATTCCATGTCTAAAAATGGGGCAGTGACTTCAGGCAGTCATTTCCTTTAAGTTAATGGGATGATTAAATGGAAGCAGTGCCAAGTTAGACCTCAACCACATGGCAGAGGCGCTAGGAAACTAGTAATTACATAGATCCATGAGAAGAAGAAATTGAGGAGGAGGTTGCTTTATGACATGCAGAAAGCTGTAATAGACTGGGCAAATATGGCCTATCAGACAATAATCAAACATTAACCTAAACTGTTGGAATTGGAAAAATTAAAAAGAAGTATTAATTTATTATTATTATTGTATTTAAAGTTCCCAGACTGTAATCTAATTGCCTCCCCTTTAGTAAAACAGAGCCAAATAAGCTCTGCTTATGTTCCTGACTACATGGAATAGCATCAGCCAATGAGGGAATAGGAACCAATATCATGTGACCCAATCCTAACCAATCCATCTTGAAATTCAGAAATGTGTTGCCAAAGCTGCCCTAAAATTGTCACAGGTATAAAGATAATGGAAGAAGGGTAAATCAGTGCACAGTTTAGTAGCAGTGTTCATGAATATGAAATATTGAACAAGAATCATAAGCTCCCTAGACTCAAAAAGGGGCAGATTTCGAGTATTCAGAAGTTCTCTGTGAACAAGTCTTTTATTCTAATGACAAATGAGAGCTTTAATTAACTCTAATATTTTAAAAACAATCTAACCTGAAGCACTGTGAGGTCAAATTATGTTTCTGGACATCTTTGCAGAAAGTATTATGTAATGACGCCATCCATCTATTCAAAAAGGTTTAATTTATCTTCCTTTTTGAACAAAAAGGTCAAGCATTCAAGCTAGTCTATTTATTGGAAAAGATGAGTGCTTTGCAAAGTATGACAGCAAAGAGTAGTTTGCAAACCAGCCATGAAATTGCTTATTAAAAAGTAAAAGCCCTGTTAGGGCTTTTTGTGCTTATGGGAATATATATTGTTTTCTTTTTCAAGTTTTTTTCTATGGCAGAACAGACGCACACACCATGACATGCAGCTATTTCATATACAAACACTGGGTCAGATTCTGCAGTTGCTACTTGAGCAAAATTCCCAGTATCTTCCATAGGGATAGTGCTCAAATAAAGAAAGCAAAATTTACTCCATAGGGGAAGGACTGAAGGCTAGACTCAGCCAGACATTTAAGAATGTGCTTTAGTTTATTTCTATTAAGCAAAGCAGTTAAGTACATGCCTACATGCTACTAAAGCCCCATTAATTTTGGATTTAAAGATATACTTAAAATGAAGGTCATAATCACATTCTTCATTGAACAGGAATAGTTTGCTGAATTGGACCTTAGACAGGAATATATATTGGAAATTTAATGTAAAGTCATTGCAACACTTTTTTGTATGAGAGGCCATCTGAGCCTCGTTCTGACTTTTGAACAGCAACAATGTGGGCTGGTAAAAGGTACATTCGTCTAAAGAAAAATATTTTATGGCTCTTCTTATAATTTGAATGATAATAGATCAGTGCATCAAACAATTTACAAGGTATGTGAATGCACATAATTTCATTGGTTAGCTTTTCAACATTTCTTTAATGATAAAAACAAACCAGCTATTCTTATGCAGTAACCACAACTGATTGATAAATAGTTATCTATTATTAAAAATAAAAGAACATGCCAGCACCCGAAGAGGACAGTGATTGATTTCCCTACTAATACACCTGTGATCACATACTATCATCTCTGACAGCTAGTCCTGCTTAGTGGTGGCATTTGTCATTATATATTGACAGCACGGAAAGGATAACCCTAATTTTTCAATTAATTACAATAATCCAGTAAGAAAGGGGAATTTTATTGGGAATCAATCCAAGTGAATCACTTTAAAAGCTCTCTGAAAAATTAGATAACTCTCTAAAGATAGCATAAGAAGAAATCTACTAAAAGATTTTCATTTAGTTTGATTTCCTTTTATCACTTTTGAAATTAATGACATTAAACCAGAAATGTAAGAGCATACCATGTTTTTATTCTTTTTCTTTATGAACTGAAAATATTTTTGAATATTATTGAAGTTTTTCCTAGCACTCTGAACTTAAAAAAAGTAATAAGATAAAATCCATCTTGTTGCATACTACCTTAGTTCTCGAGAAGGTCCATTTCAGTGAAATGGACTGCCCTCTTTGTCAAAAGCATGATCTCACACCCACATGATCAGTAACGCTAACTTCAGTGGACTAGTTTTGCTACTAATAGTCACTAATTATACTAAGGAATTATATTGAGCATGGTTTCTTGCCATTATACTGTTGATCAGATCAGATCTAATTTGATTTGCCAGGACAGGTGCTCAGAGGTGGGGAGGAGGCAGGGATTGTGGACCAGCCCTACACCACCACCTGTGACAGATCCATGGGGTGGTAGGCACCCAATATATTTTTGCCGGGCTCAAGGAGGCAGGGGCCTGGGGTCCAACCGCCAGAACCACTTTATTAATTTGGCCCTGCTTTTAGGACAGTTGGTATAGGTCCCCCCCGGTGAGGATTTCATTCCTGAATGTGACAACCTCCCAAGAAGTTTTGTCTTCACACTTCAGACACCTGGTATCCAAATGCCTACAGCAGATCTCATTTGCCAAACATTAGTGAGAGGGCTTAGGATCAAACAGAGAGCTGGAGACTGAGGCAAAAAGTTTCTCTGAGCAGCACTGATGGAAGAAATTTCCAGAGACGTAGCCATGTTAGTTTATGTTCAGCAAAAACAACGGGAGTCCTCTTTCACCTTATAGACTAACAGATTTCTTTGGGCATAAGCTTTCATGGGCTCCAGCCTACTTTGTCAGAGCCCACAAAAGCTTATGCCCAAAGAAATCTGTTACTCTATAAGGTGCCTCAAGAATCTTGCTGTTTTTGCTGATGGAAGATCAGTCAGCAGCATAGCAGCAGCCAAGAGGAGACTTTGGGTGATGGTGAAAGTGATTTATCATTCCAGTCAGTGGTTCTGTTGCCCTGAGTACAGCACAGGAGCATCATAAGCACCAAAATGTTGCTGTCACCCATATGAGCCCTTTGTAGTCAATGGAATTCAATGAGTATGACTTAGGAGGATTTAGCACCAAACAATCCAATTTATTTCCAGATTTAAAATAACCTCTGGTCAGTGTTAGCATTCTCAGTAATAGGATATTTTGGTGTTGCTCCATCTGTCTGTTGTATGTACTAATTGTTTCTTGCTCTCTAAGTACACTGCAGACAAGCTCTTTGGTAGAGGGACCTTTTTGTTGTATGCTTTTACTGAACCTAGCAAAAAGGGGCCCTGATCCCTGACTGGAGCCTTTAGATTCTACCACAATGCAAATAATTAATAATTTAAATAGTCCCATAGTTCACATTTACACGATTAACACCCAACTTCTTCTTTGTTGAACCTATATATGTGGTCCCCTCCCAAAACAGCCTGTTTTTCATTGTATATAATGGATCAAATTTAAAGGGCATGTAAAATTTCATATGTCTGCTTCTGTGCTGTTTAAATCATTGCAAAATTGAAAAATCTAACTAATAGGTGGGGAAGTGGTTTTTATTTTTACTTCAATTTTTTTCCACAGCGAAACTCAGGGGGTAAAAGTTATTATATGTTTCCATTACGTTACCACCCATAGGCCCCCAACTGAGTTCAAGGATCTGTTTATAATGGACTGCAGAGACAGACAGCCTGAGGCTGTCTTTGCCCCCAAGAGTTTACATGCTAAATAAACAAGGCAGAGAAAAGGTACCAGAGAAGATGGAGGTACCAACTGTGAAGACGTGACTTGCACAAGGTCACACAAGTGGTCAGTGGCAGAAGTGGGAATGGAACACAAATGTCTTGATTCCCAGCCTGTTGCCACACCCAGTGGACCAGGATGCTTCTTGAAAGATTGAATAATAATTAATAATAACTATGTTATTGCCTCCACAGTAGTGGTTACCCTTCAGGGTAGCTGGCAGTTCCTTTACTGAATGAGCATTTGGTATAAAAGTGCAATCATTTTATTAATTAAAATAATTTCATCATACCAACTGTAGCCTAAATCTTATTGAACTTTCTCAGGCAAAAATCCCATACCAGTGAATGACCATAGGAACGCAGGAATTACCATAGTGGATCATACCTGTAATCCATCTATTCCAATATCCTAGTAGCCAATACCAGTTGTTACATAGCAAGGTGCAAGAAACTCAGCAGTGACTATTACAGAATAGTCTGCCAGGGGAGAAGTTATTTATGCAATGAATCATACAGGTCTGTATCCCTCATTTTGAAAATAATCCCATCTAATATAACAGCAAATATTCTTATTATCCATATAAATGTCTAACACTTCTTTTGTACTAAATTCTTGGCCAGAACAATAGCTAGTGGCAATGAGTTCCACAACTGCATTGTGCATGTAGTTCAGACATGTCATCTCTTCCTGTGTCTCAGTTTTCCCATCCATCAAATGAAGACAGAGATACCAACCTCTTTTGTGAAGCGTTTTCTGATTTACTCATGAAAAGCATTTTTTAGGAGGTAGATGTTATCATTACTACTGTGTAAAACACATTTTTATTAAATGTTGCCTTTCAGTTAGGCTGAAAGTCTTCTGGCTCTTATTTTAGAAGAAGAGGTTCTGTGAAACACTGGTTCACCTGTCTCCTCCTATGTATGCATCTTCTCTGTAAATTAAACAGCCACAACATTTTCCAACAATCTCTCCTTATCTGGGAGTGGTTTTGCACCTCTGATATCTCTTCTCACCCATTTCTGAACTCCCTCTCTTTTTGCTTGTATCCCTTTTTATAAGTGGCCTATGTTTTCAAAAGTGACAGGCCTCATATTCAGCACCAAACAAATGAAAGTACTCAATCATGGTTCATATTTTGCAAATCTTGATTAAAGGAATCAGAACAATATTCCAGGTGAGGACGTACCACCAATAATCTAGACAAACAACCATATTATTTTCAATATTACTGCCTGTCCCATTCCTTAACCAACCTATGATTTGTTTGCTCTTTCTTTCTTTCTTTCTTTCCACTTCATAATGAGCAGCACTTTTCTTTTGCTGGGCTGACCAATGTCCTGTTCCTGAGAAGTCATAATGAATAAGTGCTTTACAGGGTTTGGCTCCAATTTACCTAACATCAAAAGTAATCTCACACATCAGTTCTGAAGGGAAAAGAATATTTTAACCTGCAATTATTGCAATTATTTGGTACGAAAGTTAGTGCTGAAGGTTTTATGTATTGTTAGCACATTGAGGGAGGGGCAATATCTTGGTTTCTGAAACAAGCAGAACGTTTTCTCCTGCACCATCAACAAAGTAGATTGATGTAGTGACTGGGTGTGGACAAGGCAAGCAAAGCAAAGGAAGGTTTAAATTAAAAAAAAAAAAAAAAAAAAAAAAAAAACAACCAGATAAATAGTCTTGAGTCACTGGATGACTACTGAGTCAGTGTGGGAAGACCTCTGGGGAGTCCAACATGAAAAGAGTAACTTTACTCTTATTTTATTTGTGTGATTGTACTAGTCAAAACTGTGCTTTTGTTTACACCTGGGCAATTCCCTGGGAGTCACTGGGACTGTGAAATTCACAGTGTAAGGACACATGTTGGACTTGATTTCATGAGGGCTGTATGACTACCACTAAGGGCAGAAAGCTGGTTGAAAGGTTGCAAATGCTTAAATAGTAACTCCAGTCCTAAACACAAGAAAATCTTTTATTTTAAAATTTCAGAGCTTCCTTTTGTGGAATATGAGAACATTATATTCTGAAATGGGGAAAAGGTCTCCTGATTTAGGGAAGTAAGATTCCTTCCAACTCTAGAAGGGCATGACATTTTCTCCTTGTTTGATTATACTAGGTATATTAAATATGACCTAAATTTTTAAGGTTGCTCAAGCTCTGAGAGTTCAAAGGATTTTGAATGACATTTTTTCCATTTATTTTTGTTAAGCCTTTGCAACAATTACAAATAACAATTCTTATAAAGGACAAATGGCAGGGGTTAAGTAATCCTTCATGTACATAAGCGTATATTGCTGTACTAACGAAAACCCACAAAAGAAAACACCTTAGAGACACTTAGATCAAAACATAGCTAACATTTATCAGACAAACTGGGATTTAAGCATCCTTGGCTTGTAAAGCAAAAAAAAACAAAAAACAAAAAACAAAAACCAAGAAAAGCAAGAAAAATATATGGCATGATTAAAAAAAAAAAAAGTATTGATACACAGGTGGCAACAGCTTATGAGGAATACCAGCTTCTCAACGTTGTTCTTCACCATTAAAAATGTTTGGTTTTATTTTTGTTATTGTTAAAATAAGACAATAGGAAAGTTAACAGAGAGACATAACTTTTCATCTATTAGTAACTGAAATTTTTCAAGCCTAATACTGAGGCCTAGAAAGTCAAAGAAGCACATTTGAAAGACTATGTTAATAATAATATTTGACTATGAAGTTATTTTAGAAAATCTGAGGTAATTGAAAAATTAATTGTGCAAAATTGCAAGCTGTTCTTTTCTGGGCTTACTTATGATTGGTTTTTATTGTAAGTGTTGCCAATATTTTGTGTTTTCATTCTTCACTTTCGTTTTTTGTGTTTTGTGTTTTGCTTCTGGAGTCTGGTGTTCACAGCTTCTGTTTGTTTGGTTTTTTTTGTTGTTGTTGTTGTTTGTTTTCCAAAAGCATACAATTTGAAGTTTCTAGCCATCTTAGTGAAAGAGAAGAGCTTGAAATTGTGAAACCTAGAGTCTCAAAAACTAGGAAGCAAATAGAAAGATTTTTTTACTTAAAATAAGATTTTAAAACATCCTCATTATATTTTATAATTTGACGATGCCAATAATATAGTATTTTGTGAAAATGACACCAGAGAAATAAGATCTCAACATGTTTAGTGTCTTCAATATAAAAAACCACCTGTAGCAGTCAATTTCAAGTGTCCTAAAACCTGAATGTCTGTTTTTAATAACATTTCCCATAAATCTAACTTATCTTTTTCTTCAGTTCTGTTCTGTATGTGAACATCTTTAATCTTGCTATCAACCTCACTAGGTTTTTTCCCCCCTAACTTTTTATTGGTCTGTAAATTAATTATTGTGTATGAAATCTGATTTTTGATTCCAAGGAGTCAAATTTAGTTTATTGGAAAAACTATTTAATAAAAACTAGATGTGAACTGCAGAAAAATGTCTCATCCAATGGGACTTTGAAGCAGATGTAGAAGTTGAAGGGTTACAGATTACTGGTCATCTTGTCTAAATGTTCCTAATATAGAGATGGCTAACAGGAATAATGGAATGGCCTGGGGAGAGAACAGGATGCATTAGATCTAGTAGATATGGCACTAAACTGGGAATAAAGACATAGGGTCTGCCACTAACCTGCTACATGGGCTTGAGGAAGCCACTCACCTCTTGGTGCCTGTTTCTTTTTTTGCCTATCTGATCTATTTATGCTGTAAGCTCTTCAGGGCAGCAGCTGTCTTTCATTCTGTTTTTTTAGTGCCTTGCTCAGCAAAGCCTTGATCTCATTTGAGGCCTCCAGGCTCTACTGTTATACAAATAATAAATAATTATACTCCTCATTTTGTTAGTCTCACAGGGAGTCATGGTAAGATCTTTGTTACAGGCTGATTTATGTAACATTCCTCCCCATCAGTGGCATAGTGATGAAGAGAGAAGAATAATAAGAACCTCCCAAAAGCCAATAAACTATCTGTGAGATTTACCATCTCTCTGAGCAACCTATCATCTCCTTAGACAAGCTGCTGTATTTCATTGGGAAAGTCCTTCTGCCAAAAATACATTTTTGTCAAACTGAAAATACTTTTTTTCAAGAAAATATCTGTTTCAATGTAAAGCTTCAAGGTTTTCCTTGGAAATAAATTAATTTAAAAAAAAGCCTAAAATTGTTTTCAACCAAAATTTCCAATGGGGAAAATTTAACTTTTCCTAAGAACTGTTTTAAAGCTGATGCACAGTGAGAGATTTGATTTGGCAGGTCTTATGTTTAAAGGCTGAATCTCTTACTTCTGCTGATGCTGTGTGGTTAGGGAGGCTTTTGCAGTAGTTGATTTTGGGAAGTTAGAACTTTGCCATGTGTGACCTATGAGGTACAGACCAAAAGATGCAGGAAATGCAACAGAGCAATGTGGTTCAGCTGCTTTTATGCCCATCTGGCTGGTCTTCTATAAGTTGAGTTGGGATTTGTGTTGTATGTTTTCAATTATGTGGCTTTTAATTGGCTGTTCTCTTAAAAATTTGGAAGAGACTGAAGTATAATATTTTATTCACTGCCTTGAGCATATTTAAAGTTATGCTACACACTTGGCAAGACCAAACACATGCCACTGCTGAGCCAGGTACATTGCTCTATCTCTCACTGCCCTGTAAAAAGTTAGGATTAATCCAATGCATTTCAATTAGTTTACCATAAGATACATTCACTGCAGAATATTATATTGAAACAGACATTAACGCATGTTCTGAATACTGTTGTCCAGCATCTTGCATGCAGACTCCCAACTGTTCACTTCCAATGTCTATCCTGTGCCTGCTTCTCAAGGGAATGTGTACTTTTGCTTAAGTAGCAGTAATTCCCTTGGGGTGAACAAATGGAGATGGACTTTCCTATGCCATGCCTTTCCCAAGGGGAGAGAGACATTAGTGTAAAGTCATAAAAGAGAGGATATTTGAAAAGTCATCCATGTGCATGAATACACAGCAATAAAACATGGCTCAGCTGGGTTTTTATAGATACAGTAGAATGCCCAGTCCAGCAAGAATACAGATAGTCAAATGGCATAAGGAAGGAGACAGAGGCAGTAACACCCAATACCAAATTGAATGATATGCTGGATGATGGATTACTTTTTATTGTTTTTCAGGTATTTTTTAAAGTTTTTAATGTAGAACTAAAAATTGATTTTTGCCTCATAACATGAGGGCTTTTGCCCTAATGTTAGTATTTATCAATCCTACAGTATAGAAGTGTATCCATGTGATAAAATGCTGTCTGTACATGGACACCAGATCACTAACTTGCCTTTCCCCTCCACTTGGAAAAGACTGATGGGAAGGGTTGCTGGAAAAAGAGCAGGGGTGAAAGTCTATGGAAGGACTGCGCGCTTAGTGATTCCTCAAGGCTGGGGAATCTAGTTTATTTTGTTTACGGTAACATGAATTGATTTTTTTATTGCTCCTGCTGATTCTTTCTTGTTTAAGACCTGCGAAGATACCATTTATGTTCACAGCATAAATACAGAGATGTTAGTTAAAAACACAAAAGCAGGCTACGGTTTAACAGTACTTTATTAGAAATCAGAAGAATAATGTACAAGAACCCCCAAAAGGGGAGAAAATGGGTTGTTCACTATGACAGAGACAACTCTCTACACTTAGCTTTAATTGATTCAGTTCATACTAAGGGCTAGTCTTCACTGATGGTAGCAAAATCACTGCTGTCAGATTGACCTTCCTGGTCAACTCATTGGGTCTGTGAAGACCCGATCAGGAGATCGATCCCTGAAGACCACCCTATTAAGTCAGCTCACTATGGTGGACATTCTTGGCATAGGGAAGTTGGAGGCAGATACACAAGTTATTTTAGGTAGTTTGCTTATCTCTCTTTGACTGCCACCAAGAATGGCAGGTAATGTAGACTTGTCCTGACTTTACTTGCATGCACCAGGCTTTACAATCAGAACTAGTATCTGCCTCTGGTGCCACTCCCACACTTTTAAAGTGATAGCTTCTGGTTCCAACAGTCTTCAATACACCAGAAATGCCTTGGAGAAGCTAGTTTAAAATAAGCAGTTTAATTTGGGTCAAATTCAGCTGCTGGCTATTTAAATTCAGGTGAAATAATCTAGGAACAAAAAATATATATGTATGCTAGCTAAAACTTTGGAACTTGAGTGAACACTAGTGCCTAGGCAAGCACCAAAATGACAACATGTGACATCTGTGAGGGCTCACTGGAAGTCAGGCAGCCTTTATTTATGTCCCTAAATAAGGAAGTAGGGACTGACATTTGGAAATTTGGCTGTAAGTCCCAGACAAACCTTAGGGTATGACTATATTGATGGTGGCAAATTCGCCACCATTAGTGCGCTCTACCAGGTTTGATTGAGTGGTCTGTTGAGAGGTATTCAACTGATCTCCAGCTTGATGCTGTCACTCCAGCTCCATAACTGGAGTGGTGCTGTGTCAACCAGATGGCATTTCCAGTTAACTTAGTATAATGCGAACAGGTTGGTAAGTGGGAGTTGGTAAGGTGGTGGGAAATATGCAAGGCATTTTACGTATGTTGGCTGTCTAACGTTGACTGCTGCTGAGATGTGTGGTGAATGTAGACTAGGGCTTAGTTTAATGCTAAGTTACTAAGGGAAACATTACCCTTGCCTTAAAAATGATGTTATCAGGGCATGCTATGGCAGTTACAAGAAACAATGTTTAAAAGACAGGAAATTCAGTGAAGGTTCATTACCACCATTAGCCCTGACCCCTGATCTCACCCTGTGCCAGTTGCATTTTCTTTGTGGGCTGCAAGCATCTGCTAGACCAGTGGTTTTCAGACTTCGGGTCAGGACTGAGTATTGGGTCACAGACCCTCCAGTACTGGGTTGCAGCATTCCTCCTCTGCTTCAACCAAAAGACTGGAATGCGTTGCTGAAAGATGTAGTTGTTGGATCATGGTCATAAATGATTTTTTTTTCATCTGGGTCCCAAGGAAAGAAGTTTGAAAACCACTGTGCTAGACCCACCTACTTCCTATGTTTTGACTGGTGAACAATAGCCACATATGGATTAGATGCTCAATCCACCCCCCAGTTCAACCATCAATTCTTAACAGGGACACCAGTGTCTCACTTCTCACCATCTCAAACAAGCTTGGAATCCAACCATTCCTTCCTTCATCCTTCTGCTAAAGACTAGAGCCCATCATTTTCCAACTTAACTTTTAAAGTTCAGTAACATCTGAAGTCTCCAATCTTTCCTCATCTGCACTCTTAACACAAGCTAGAAAATCTTCTGTAACTCACCCATTCACCCTCCAAATACAGCTCAAAGTCCTTGCCCTCCCGATACAGGCCAGAGATTTATCTTAGTCCATATACCCGATACATACTGGCCAGATTGCCAGGAAAACAAAAATGGATGTTGAAATGCTTCTTTCAGCTTTTCTCCAGTTGAAAGGCTCCACACCAGTGCATACTTCCTGTAGGGAGCTCAGATGTATCCTTTTTATAGGGACAGTCCTGATATTTGGGGCTGTGTCTTACACAGGTGTCTATTACCTTCTGGCTTGATTTTTCAAACTTGCTTTCTCATCACACTAACTTCCTGCTAGGCAGCCTCCTTGCACTAGCTGTCCTGCTGTTCACACACACTGCTCTTCAGTTTTGTCATCAGGGCAAGTGAAATTGTGATGTGGGAAGAGGGGATTGAGGCTTAGCCTTGAAATGCATCTTCAGGTGGGACAGAGCCAGGGCACTTCCTGGTATTCCATCCAGTACCTAGTAAATTGTGGGAGGCAATCATCTATGATCTGCTATTGACCTTGACACTCCAGTGCAGTGGTTAGACCCCCAAAAAACCCAAGGTTCCACCCTGAATCTGCTCCAGGCAGCCTATTGTGGAGAGATTCCCTTATACTTCACATTAACCTAAAAGGTTGAATTAGCTTCCAGGGCTGGAGCAATGTGGTAAGCTGGGTAAGCATTGCAGAGGGGCACCGACGTTTGAGGGGTGCCAAAATAGGGACTGTGCCATTGCGCTCCCCTGTGACATCACTCGTCTGTGCCAGCATCTGCTGTGCTGCAGTGGGGCGCCATAAATGCTAGCACCGTTCCTGTTTAGCTTCTGTGCTATTCATTATCTGATTTTTACTTCAGACATGATTACATTTGGGTTTTCTCCCCTCCTTCTTTGTTACAGGTTGACAAAGTTTGTGGACAACCCCAAGAAAGAGAAGCAAAACCATCACCAGATAATATAGTGCAAGCAAAGGAAGTATCTGAAATGCAGGCTCTCACAATGGTGCATTCAGCTAATCTAAACAACAAAAGGAGGTAATCATTGGTGAATCTTATCTCTAAGTACATTGAAATAATCCTTATTCCTCATAGTTTACATTAACTGTTCCTCATGCAGGAATGTTTAAATCCACTTCTGTCCTCTGATATCCAGCCTCAACATCCCTTGGCTTTCCTTCCTGGTAGCTGCATCAATATATCTGAGGGAATAATTGGTCCCTGTGGACATTTCCAGATCAAGTCTGACAATATCTCCTACAGGCCAGTCATTCCTCAGTATTGACTCAGTTTTCAATTTGATAAACTCTTCCTGTGAACAATGGGAGTTGTGTTAAAGTAAAACCTGAGTAGCATTACCCTATAATAGAATTTTTGCCCCTTGTCCTTCAAGACTGTTTATTTGGGGATGCATCATTCATGGAATGGTGCTGCATATGTTGGGGTTTCCCTGATGCAGAGTTACTTCCCTATACTGCAGTGGAGGAAAGAATTTGGTCTACATACCCTTCTACCTGTGGATTATGCAATGGACTCCTGCTAAATCTGGTAAATTGTCAGGGAGCAGAGCAAGGCCAGATCCATCTGTGCGTAAGACCTGTGCCATCATGTTGGCTGCAGCCTTCCAGCCAGCTGCCAGTGTGACTGAAATGGAGCTGTGCTATCAAGGTCTCTCTCTCCCATAGTTCTTTTATGCCTAAACTGTGTAGTGGGGAAAAAGGAGTTTTTTGATATGCTTCTTCCCTGGACCTTCCCCTGGCCTACACACTCCAGCCCCCAAGTTACCTAGTCTTCATTCTCTCCCTGACGTGAACATTGGATCCTTAGGGTTTGGCTGGGGAAGGGTGTCTCTATTTGTAGGTTTCTTCCATGTGACTTTGGGAGGCTGATCCCACCCAGGGTATATTTACATGAATGTGTGTGCCAATTTACAATAGAATTATAGCTGCTTATTACTGGCTAAATTTCATTCTCTTACGTCGGTATATATCTGGAATAACTTCACTGAAGTTAATGGAATAGCTTTGGATTTACACTGATGTAACCAAGAGCAGACTTGGCTTCACTCCACCTGAGTGTATGCACGGATGAGTTCAGGCTATAAGATTTGCAGCCACATCTGTTTTGATTTTTGTCCAAACCTACATGCATTCTGAAAACAAAGTACAGTGGTTTGGGGGGGGGGGGGAAGTTGATTACTGAATGACTGCAGTGTATTTACCGTTTGAATTCTTCTACAATGTGCAACCAAAATAAAAAAGTTTGCATTGGTGTTTGGGACCAATCAATTTCCATTACACTAGCTGAGCGAGTTGTGAAAAATGAAAGCCACAAGGCTTAAAAAAAGATAAATTTGATTTCTAAAAATTCAGTTGTAATAATCCAAAATATAAATTGAAAACTAGTCAACAGAATTTGTTTTTTAAATGCACAGGCCTGGTTCTGTCCCCAGTGATATCTGAGTTACTGTCTTCACTCAAAATTGCATCTTAGCAGAATTATAGCCTATGGGCCAGATCCTGAGCTGCTGTAAATGAGCAACTCCAATGGAGCTACAACCGTTTATACCAACTGAGGATCTGGCTCTGAGATTTTTAATTAACCTGAAAGTCACCCATTAGTGTTTATTACTATAGATAGCAAAGAAAATGTAGTAAAACTAATTTATCACTAACTATAAAGTGTTACCAAAAGCTGATCTACCCATTGCAACGTCAGCTGAATTATGTACACCTGGGATTTCACTGATGAGTGTGGCATGTTATGGAAACATAGTGAGAGGTGAGGTATGATGGAGTACCATGATGCTAGGAATTACTGTGTGAGCTGGTGTTGGTAAATATGTGTGGAATTTTCTTCAGATTTCGAAGATCTGCTGCAAAACACAGTGCATAAAGTTTGTGTTTTGCTTTTGGAAATAACTGGAGAACTGTAAATAAAGTGAAATATACAGTAATGGATTTACTATACTTTGTTGTTTAATCACATATGGGATCAATAAAAAGCAATTTTAGCTAATCTAAAATTTTATAACTAATATATGAAATCTTAAGTGGAGTGAGTTATGTTAAAATATATTTAGACAGGCAGATGTTTTAAATGTTATTGGGGAATCTAGATTATGGGATTGATGACATTAATGCTATGTGGTGCCATGACTTCTGGCAATTTAAAACACAAGGAGCTAGATTCTGAGCTGTGTATTTAGGTACTAACATGGTTCTCATAACTGTCCACAGTACCTAGTGGATTTTGTCCTCTAAACCCACATGGAAAGCAGGGAAATAGTACCCCCACTTTACAGAAAGGAAATGGAAGAACAGAATAGATTTAGTGATTTGATGAGCCAGGAATAGGACCCAGATACCCAAGTCGCGATTTATTGTCCTTCAAACAAGGCTATCCTTCCTGCCCATCCTGGATTTAATGGAGGTACATCAATGTTGATCGGGCCTATAACCTTTGCATAAAGATACTGAGTTTGAAATGAAGAATTAATTTAGTTTATCATGTTTCTTTTCCAACACATGAGGGCATCACATTAATCTCTTCTATAGCTCCTAATCAGACAGTCTTTGTTTAAAGAAAAGTAGAGACAGAGTGCCAAGCAGTTGTTATATAGGCCTCCATTCCACAAAAAGTACATATGGACATGGGGCGTCATATGTGCAGCACTCCTTCCAGAATCGTGGCCTGAATCAATAAGGAATTAAATCTTTAGTCACATGTTCAGCTGTGGAACTACTCATGCACCTAAAGTTAAGTTCATGTTAAAGTGCTCTCTGGGGGCAGGAACTGAGCTCTCAGCAACCTACAGAACTGCATGCTGGTATATTTCAAGTTACTATCTCTGGTAAATATCTAAGGAGTCTTGTGGTACTTCTAAAGACTAACAAATTATGTTAGTCATGAAAATTGCCACAAGACTCCTTGTTTGTTTTGATGAACTAGACTGACACTGCTACCACTTTTGAACTTGGTAAATATCTGTAACATGTATGTATTTTCCCAGAATTTTCCTCTCACTGAAATAGATTCCCGAATTTACCTGCACCTTTTTTTCTTAATTCTGCTAAGTCTGTCTCCTTTGGAACAATGCACAGTAACTGAAATTTGTACAAATATTGCATGATCTTAATAAATTTCTAACTCTGAACGTATTTATAGCTCTACAGCATGAAAAAGATTTATAGCTTTGACAACTTTTTTTTAATTGCACAAAACTCTTAAGAGATTAACTGCAATTGGTAACATTGCTTTTGTAGCTATTTTTTAAGCCTGGCAGTTACTGTGATGTATAGCAGGAACGTCAAGAAAAGTGAAGCTCTGTGGTGCTGTAAGAATGCACAGAGCATATATCTCAGTCAGTAAATTTGGTGGTTTATTGCTTATTTTTAGCACAGAACACTTTTGGGCCTAGATAAGGATGCTTGGCAAAGCCAAAATACTTCCTTTAATACCTGGACTGTATTTAATATATTTCACTCTACTAAAAACAAACAGATCTGTCTACACATAGAGAGAGATTTTCTGCTTAGCAGAGAAATAAAACATGGCATTTCGTCTCTAACTGGGGAAGGCATTAGTTGAAATTATACCATCCTTGGGTTTTACTGATATTTTAGGACCCACATGTCTTTTACTCTTTATTGGAAAAAAAAAAAACTATTTTTGTGTTTCCTAAGAAAGGTGTGAAATCAGTTCCATCTATTTTACTTGAGTTAAATGTGTCTGTTGGATCCGACTGTATATGTGTTTGAACAAATTCGAATATCGAAGAGGAAGCACAAAACACTTAGCTAATACCAACCGAAAAATCAAATGACTATGGAGAGGAATAAGGCATTTCAGACCTATTTTTGGTAATCTGACCCAGGCAGGCATATACTCCCTGTTGCCCAATGATGTTCCCTGTCTTAAGTGATGTTTTCTGGTGGAGTTGACCCCTATAAGATCACAGCATGGAACTGGCATACAGTGCTCCCATGTGGAGGTGGTCAGGGCACCTCTGCACACTGACAGTCAATGGGTGTTTAAAATGGCTTTTGGGGGCCGTTAGCAGCTATTGTGACTTAGAACAACCTTCCTTTGCCACCACATCTCCCAACCCCTGACATCCACTTTGTGCTGCTCAGTGTTGTTGAAAATGTAGTCCCTTTTCTTCAGTAAAGCTTCGCTAGGTGCATGAGGGTCTGTGTTGCTCTTTGGCTGTATGTATCGCTCCCAACAAAGCCATTGCATTATCCCTGAGTATTGAGGGGAGATTAGCTATCTCAAGCCTGATTTCACACTGCTTACTTTTGACTTGCGCTGGTGCAAGCGAGAGCATGATCAGGCTCTGCACGTATGTGAAATATTTAATCCAAATATTTTTATACAGCTCAGCATGGCAGTACCACAAAATGCATGTGCATGCTTGGAAGGGACTTTAACATAGACCATTAAAGAGGGCCTCTTGTAGAAATGGGGGCTTTCCAAGAGAGATCCCTTTGAGGTGTTTCCGCAGGTATGACCCTGTGAGCTGGCTTTTCTACATTAGAAGGCGGTTCTTATGCACAAGAAGCCCTGTCTCATTCAATTCTATGAGGTGTTGGGTACCAGAAATGATCAGAACAAAGCATCTGTACTTGCATAACTAAGAAGAGATACAAGTTGCTTATTACCCTGAACAACCAAGACTTTCCACTTGTACTGCCTTTTGTGTAGTGCCCATTCAAAACCATTCTTCCTGTTTTTTTTCTCGTGTGTAAAAGCTGACCTGTATTTACAGCTTATTCATTCCATGTATGGATAGGGCATATTTCAAGTCCATAGAATTTATTTTTAGCATGGTCTTGTATTTGCTATATTTGTAATTGTAACTTTTGTTAGAAAAAAAAAGTTTTTGTTAAGAGAAAGTTCTTCAACTAGCAGTTTGTGATGTTTTTCTGTAATGCATTGACTTATTTTTGATTGCACCTATACTTTGGAAAAATGCATGATAGTTTTCCTCATTTGTTTTCTGATATAATCCTATGCATGTGCTTGATGACCTTTGCTTTCAAATGATTTTTACTTTTTTTTCTTTGTTTCTCATTTCTTTCCCTCATTTGCCTGAATTCCTGCTTCTCCCTCATCCCCCAACCTCTTCTGACTGATGCTTATTCTCCCCGGCCTATTCCAGTTCTCTGCCTCTGAAAGCTTCAAAGAATGACAAATCAAGAAGTTTGAAAAAATTTTCTCGGTAAGAACAAAAACAAGGTGACATATTTTGTTTTCTCTTCATGTAGCTCATCCAAATTATAAGGCTCTTGGTTCCATTACCAGCTCTGATCTAGAAAGACATACATTTGCAAAAAGCTACTTTAGAAATCACTTAACAATTTTTAATACCATCTGAACCATGCAGAAGACACATTTTTCCCACTATAATTTAAATAGTTTGTCCTTGTAAGAAATGAAAAGAAACAGTAGAAATCAAAAGGCAATTTTAGATTAGCTAAAATATTATTTTGAAGCTTTGTATTTGTGTGCACAACATAACTCACATCTTTCAAGGATGCCAAAGGACTTTACAACTTTGGCAAAAACAGAATAAGAGAAGCGGCAGACTGTTAGAAGAATGCACTTTGAAAGAATAATGCTGTTGGAAAGACTGAACCAGTCTTAAAGGCAAGCATCTATGCCACCTTCTTCACATCTGATGAAGTGGGTTAGAGCCCATGAATGCTTATGCCCCAAGAAATCTCTTAATCTATAAGATGCCACAGGACTCTCATTTTTGCTATACACAGACTAACACGGCTACCCCTCTGGAAATTTATGCCACCTTCATATACTGGATAGCTTTTAAGGCAATTCCATGGGGGATGGCGGGTAGTGATGTATCTAAGACACAGGTTCACTACGTAATTTATTACTGCACCAAGCAAAGAGAAAATTTGAGAGTGGGAGGAAAGAGAGACAGTGGTGCTCATTATGTGCTTGTGAACTCCAAATGACTGTACAGTTCTGTTAACATGACATGAATAGGGTCAAGTCACATCTTCCTTACAGTCTAGGATGGCCCTCATGTGAAAATGGCAACAACTATGTCCACCCTGGATTCAACCATGTGTTAGTTACCACAGATTAGCTAAAATTTGGTGAGAAAATCCTTTTTTGTCTAGTGAAATCATGGCCTAACATGGGCTATAGGAAAAGGAATCCACTTCCCTGACCCTGTAGTTCGGCAGAAATGGGGCATCTCGTGGCTCTGCTGCATTTGCTGTGTACGGGGGAGCTGAATATTGCCACAGGTTTCCATTTGTCCTCAACATAATAACCAATAATCTTAAAAATGCCCCATCATTATCACCAAACCCCTCCTCCAGGCAGTGTCCACCTTATTCTGTACAGCTGGCCACCTGAAAGTAATGGACCCAGAATGTTTGATTCTGCAGTGCTGATGGTGTGGAGGAGGAAGAATCGCAATTGACCTTCAGAGCTCTAGTTTCAAGCTTTGTCTCTGTGCATTGTTGTGCTTCATGTTGAGAACAGTATCTTCATAGCACCATGGCTTAGATATTAGGAGTACTGATTAGAACTGCCTAAAGCAGGGGGTCTCAAACAAGTGGCCCAAGGGCCACATGTGGCCACTAATGGTATTTCCTGTGGCCTGCAACAACATTATTGTTACTGACATTTGCAGTATTGTTGTATGAAAAGGTTTCAGCGGTGCAGCCCTCAGGCTAATGTACTAGTCTTCCTGCAGCCCTCCACTAGTCCTCATGTGCCCCTTGTGGTGGTTTGAGTTTGAGACCCCTGACCTAAAGGCTACAGAATACTCCATAATCTCACTCCTCAGTATTCTAAATACAGAAAAGTATTCTGGTGTCTGAGATAACTCTATGGGCACAACTGGTAAACCAGCTCAGTAAGACAGGTATAATCCAGTGTTAGGACATTAGTTAGTTGCCCCAGGAAGGAATTTTTCCATCCATATAACATCAGATAATAGGCTATTTGTACTGTCCAGACTTCTTGGTTTTCCTTAAAAACATGAAGCACAGGCCACTACTACAGGCAGAGCACTAGTCTTGATGAGAGGGGCCATCCTATGTAAAATCAACTTGACAAGTTTTGTGATGATGGTGTGGTACTAAACCTGTTACAGTTCAAGGTGGTTGGCTTTTTCTGAACTTGAACTTTACGCTTAAGTGACCTAATGGAAGATTAAATGGTTGATTATAGGTAGCCTTTTCCATCCAGTAATAGCGTTGACAGGATGCTCAATTAATCTCTGCCTGGCTTGTGGTGTAGATAAAAATGTTGCATTTTAGATAGAGACAGAAAGAATCCATTTAACAGTAGAACCTTCAGATAATGTTTTATCGGTTGATATAAAAGCTTTAAATGAAGAATGTTTTAGTTGTGTGATGCATTATTGTCATTTTTGTTTAAAAGATAAATCTATTTACACTTGGTAAAGGTGGTGGAGGACGACAACAACAGAGATGCATTTTAAACAAGAGCAAATTAATTTTGCTAGATTTTTCTTTTGAAAAGGGGCACAAACTTGTAATCTTACAGAACCATGAACCAAAGATTTAATTGGTCCCATGGATTCACTGTTCTGTGATTAATTTCTTCTCTTCCTAATTTGTAGAGAATTCATCAACTACATGAAACGATCCCGAACCTTTTATGCCTCTATAGCAGAAAGACTGTGTGATGGGGACCTGGTGATGCGAGACAGCTCGACTTGCTGGAATGGAGAGGATGTTGTAGAAAGGTAATTAGAAGAGTCAGTTTTTTTTTTTCTGAACATCAACATATTTGGTACATAAAACTGAGCTTTCTAGCCTCCTGAAGCTTTAAAAAGTGTTATATTACGTATGATAACGCTGTCTTGAAATGTCATGTTACTTTATATACTATAAACTGTGTCTGACCTTCAGGATTTTTAAATACTTGATCACATTATTAACACACGAGACCTCACTATTGGGTTCTTTAAGTAGAGTTTTATAGAATCACAGAATCATAGGGTTGGAAGTGACCTCATAGGTCATCTAGTCCAACCCCCTGCCAGAGGCAGGACCACTCCTACTAAACCATCCCAGTCATGGTTTTGTCCAGCTCGGCCTTAAACACCTCCAAAGATGGAGATTTCACCACCTCCCTCGGCAGCTCATTCCAAGGCTTCACCACTCGCCTAGTAATAAAGTTTTTTTCTAATATCCAGCTTCGACCTTCCTAACTGCAACTCGAGACCATTGCACCTCATTCTGTCCTCTGTTATTACCGAGAACAGTTGAGTTCCATCTTCCTTGGAGCATCCATTCAAGTAGTGGAAGGTTGCTATCAAATCCCCCCTCAATCTTCTCTTCTGCAGACTAAATAAGCCTAATGCTTTCAGTCTTTCCTTGTAGGGCTTGTGCTCCAGCCCTTTAATCATTTTGATTGGGCTCCTCTGAACTCTCTCTAGCATGTCCCTGTCCAGTTTTGGGCTCCCTACTACAAAAAGAACACAGTATTCTAGATGTGGCCTCACCAGTGCAGAATAGAGGGGAATGATCACATCCCTTGATCTGCTGGTAATACTTCTTTTGATGCAGCCCAGTATGCCATTGGCCTTTTTGGCAGCAAGAGCACACTGCTGACTCATATCTAGCTTCCCATCCACCATGACCCCCAGGTCCTTTTCTACACTGCTGCTACTTAGCTGAACGTTCCCAGCCTGTAGCAGTGCATGGGGCTTTTTCGTCCCAAGTGCAGGATTTTACACTTGTCCTTATTGAACCTCATAAGATTTCTGTTGGCCCACTGTTCCAATTTATCTAGGTCTCCCTGAATCCTGTCCTTGCCTTCCAATGCGTCTACTGTTCCCCCTAGCTTGGTATCATCCACGAACTTACTGAGAATGCAGTCTATTCCATCGTCAAGATCATTGATGAAAATGTTGAACAGAACCGGCCCCAGGACCGACCCCTGGTGCACACCTCTCGTTACTGGTTGCCAGCTAGACATGGAGCAATTGATTCCTACACGCTGAAACCGTTGATCTAGCCAGTTTTCTATCCACCTTATAGTCCACCTATCCAACCCATACTTCCTTAATTTGCCAATGAGAATGCTGTGGGAAACTGTATCAAAAGCCTTGCTAAAATCAAGGTATATGGCATCAACGGTTCTTCCTGCATCCAGAAAACCAGTCATCTGATCATAGAAGGAAATGAGATTGGTCAGGCATGATTTACCCTTGGTAAATCCATGCTGACTGTTCCTGATCACGTTATTTTCCTCTAAGTGTTTTAGGATGGCTTCTTTGAGAACCTGCTCCATAATTTTTCCAGGGATTGAGGTGAGGCTGACTGGTCTGTAATTCCCTGGATCTTCCTTTTTCCCTTTCTTGAAAATAGGCACTATATTTGCTTTTTTCCAATCCTCTGGCACCTCCCCTGTTCTCCATGAGTTTTGAAAGATAATGGCCAGCGGTGCTGCTATCTCATTGGCCAATTCGCTTAGCATCCTTGGATCCAGTTCATCTGGCCCCCTGGACTTGTGCACATCCAGCTTCTTTAAGCAGTCCCTAACCTGACCTTCCGTCACCAAGGGCCTGTCTTCTTCTCTCCAATCTGCCACACCCACGGTAGTGGGCTGGGAGCTGACCCTGCCTGTGAAAACTGAAGCAAAAAAAGCATTGAGCACTTCAGCTTTTTCTTCATCCTCTGTCACGAGGATGCCTGCCCCATTCAGCAAGGGACCTACACCATCCCTGATCTTCTTCTTGTTATTAACATATTTGTAGAACCCCTTCTTGTTATCCTTTACATCCCTCACTAGCTGCAACTCCATTTGTCCTTTGGCCTCTCTGATTTTATCCCTGCAGTCCCTAGCAATATCTTTAAATGCCTCCTTAGTCATCTGACCAAGCTTCCACTTCCTGTAAGCTTCCTTTTTATGTTTAAGCTCAGAGCAGAGTTCTCTGCTAAGCCATTCTGGCTGCCTCACATGTTTGTTCTTTCTCCTAAGTGGAATGGCAACTTCCTGTGCCCTTAGCAGGGTTTCTTTAAAATATAACCGACTCTCTTGGACTCCTTTCCCCTTCAGATTAGCTTCCCAAGGGATCCTGCCCATCAGTTCCCTGAGGGAGCCAAAATCTGCTTTTTTGAAGTCCAGGGTTTGTGTTTTGCTTCTTTCCTTCCTTCCTTCCTTTAATCAGGATCCTGAACTCAACCATGTCATAGTCACTACTGCCTAGTTTGCCATTTACCTCTATGTCCCTGATCAATTCTCCCCTGTTTGTGAGCAGCAGGTCGAGTGGTGCAAGGCCCCTAGTTGGCTCTTCTAGCATTTGTACTAGAAAGTTGTCCCCAACACTCTTTAAAAATTTCCTGGATTGCCCATGCACGGCTGTATTGGCCTCCCAGCAGATGTCAGGGTAATTGAAGTCCCCCACCAGCACCAGGGCTTGTGATCTAGAAGCTTCTGCTAATTGTCCATAGAACACCTCATCCGCCTCCTGCTTCTGGTCTGGTGGCCTATAGCAGACACCCACCACAACATCCCCCTTGTTGCTTTCCCCTCTCAGTGTAATCCACAGACTTTCTATTGGCACGCTTCCACTTCCATAATGGAGCTCTGAGCAGTCATAGAGCTCTTTTACATATAGTGCTACTCCTCCCCCTCTTCTTCCCTGCCTGTCTTTCCTGAACAGTTTATACCCATCCATGGCAGAGCTGCAGTCACGTGGACTATCCCACCATGTCTCCGTTATTCCTATGATATCATAATTCCTTGTCTGCACTAGTATTACGAATTCTTCCTGCTTATTTCCCAGGCTCCTCACATTAGTGTATAGGAACCTAAGATACTCGGCCGATTGCCCTACTTTGTGATGTTGATTTCCAATTCTATTACATAAACCTCCTTGCATTTTTTCTTGGAGTTCTCCTCCCCCACTCTCCTCATGTATTGGGGCTTCAGTAGAGCACTTAAGACATTTATTTGATTTCCCCCCCCCCCATGTTCCAACCACCTTCCCTTTTATTCCTGGTGCTACAGTCCCAGCACCCTCCAAGTTCCATCCCTTCCCCCAGATCACCCACATTGTCAATTACCTGTGGGCTTTGGTCTCCTTCCCCCGTTAAACCTAGTTTAAAGCCCTCCTCACTAGGTCAGCCAGTTTGTGCCCAAATATGCTCTTTGCCTTCCTGGACGGGTGAAGGCCATCTCTGCCTATCAATCCTCTGTCCTGAAACAGTACTCCATGGTCAAGGAAGCCAAATCCCTCCTGACCACACCATCTTCGCAGCCAGGCATTCACCTCTAGGATGCATCTGTCTCTTGTCAGGCCTCTAGCCTTGACTGGAAGGATCAAGGAGAAAACCATCTGTGCTCCAAACTCCTTCACCCTCGCTCCCAGAGCCCTGATGTCACCTTTTATCTGCTGAGGATCACCTCTCACAGTATCATTGGTACCCACATGCATAAGAAGCATGGGGTAGTAGTCTGAGGGGTGGACAATCCCTCCGTTACATCTCGGATATGGGCACCTGGCAGGCAGCATACCTCTCTAGAGGCCTTGTCAGGGCGACAGATGGGTGCCTCCGTTCCTCTCAGGAGGGAGTCCCCAATCACCACAACCCTACGTTTCCTCTTAGGTGAAGTGGCTGTGATCTCCCCAGCCTCTGGGGTGGATGGTCTCTTCTCTACCTCCTTCATCGTGTCCAGCACCGCATAACGGTTCCTCGCCACAATGGATGGTGGGATGTGAGCAGGCGTGGAGCACTGTCTATTGCCAGAGGTGACCAGCTGCCAGTGTCCTTCCTCTGCCATAGGCATCCCATCAATTTCCAGAGCTGTGGCAGTAGCCCTTGGCACTGGGATAGGGACCTCCTCCTTGCAGGTCTCATCATGGACACTGTCAAGGAACTTTTCCAGGGCATAGATACCCCTAAGTTGTGACACCTACTCCTGTAACTCTCCTACCTGTTTCCGGAGAGATGCCACCAGAAGGCACCTATCACATAGGCTCATCTCCCTAGCCTGATCATCAGTGGCAGGAAAATGAAGGCCACAGTCCCTGCAAATCCACACCAGGATCTGGGTGGAGATTTCCATGGTCAGACAGTCTGTCTGGCTACAAACAGAAGCAAAGGAAACAGAAGGGGCACTGACACAAGCAGGGTGGCTCCTCTTCACAATTGTGGCCTCACCAAACTTCTCCCCAAACTCCCTCATAAACTTCCCTGTTTGCAGTCTTCTGGTCGCAAGCGCCCTCTGGTCGCTCAAGCAGTGGCTTTTAAAGGCCTTCTCTGCCTAGGTCAGCCCTTGCCCCTTGTTAGTCACACAGGGGCAGGCCAATCACAAGGCTGCTAGAAGCTGCTAGACGCTGGTGATTAAAGGTGATCAGGGAACAGTGGTGCAAACAGCCCCCACCCAGTCACACAAGCACAGTCCCACAACTAACAGCAATCAACTGTAGGGAAAAAGACACAAACACACAGTCAGCAAATCACCTGTAGGGAAAAATAATATCTATGCAAAACAAACAAAAATTCTAATGAATTATACAATGAAATGAAACACTTTCCATAGAAGACTGAGTAATACTGGTTTTGGGACTCACTTTCTACTGTACCCCTAGTTGCTAAGCAAGTCAGAGATCCTCCTTGCTGGAGAAAAAGGGTTATGCTTTTAATAGTGAGGTGGTGATACTCTAAGTCCAAAAATGCCAGATCATATTGTCTTTATCTTTTGTAACCTGCATTCCAGTAAAGCTTTTCAATCAGGTTGGGGTAGTTGCTCTGAGTCTTGAAAGTAAGAAGGAAGCAAGGAAATAGTGCAGTTGTCATATGTGGGTCATTTTTAGCATGCAGACTCCTTTGCTTTATAAGCAAAATGGGAGGACAAAGAGCATATTCCACAACTGTTGATTAGACCCCTAAGATATGTCTATACGGGAATAAAACACATAAGTTTGGTTCAGGTCAGCTGTCTCGGACACATGGACTTCAAGCCTGAATGTCTACTCTGCAAGTTTATAGCCTGGACTGAAGCCCAAGCTCAGGGATCCTCTGCCCTTGTAGGGTCCCTGAGTGCCTGAACACTGAATGCTTACCTTGCAGTTTTGCAGCTACACAGTCTGAGTCCTGCAAGTCTCAGTCCACTGACACAGGCCAGCTGTGGTTGTTCCATTGCAGTGCAGATGTTCCTTCGAGCTTAATGAGGTTGCAGGGTAACAGTGGAACTTTCGGCTGCCTGTTGTTTCCTTTACTTTGGACCCATTCATACCAAATCTGCCCCCTTCCAGTGACTAAGCAACCCTTGTCAAGAGACAACAATACCCCTTTCCTAGGCACAATAATTGCTATAATTGCTGATGGGTGCACTGACTTCTGGGAAATGATGGATCCACGACTGTGTGGTGAGACTATAGAGAGGGCATGAACACTTTGAGAGCCACTCAGGGAGGTCCCAAGCCTGCAGTGTTTTGTGCTTAGGCTGCTGCACCCTGCAGACCACAGTGAAGCAGGTCATAAATGTCAATTTATTTATGTGCTTCACCTTGCAGGAGGGGGCGTTTACAGGCTCTGTTGCATCTTGTGCTGGGGAAGCAGTGCAGCTCGAGGAGCTGCTGTGCTTAAAGTAATCAATGTTAATCAGAGCTACCAGAATGCAGAGGAATGAGCAGCTGCTTCATCACCCACAAGAAAAGTGCCGTGTCTGCCCCACTTTGTGCTTGGCTAGTGTTACTGGCCAGTGAATATGTGTGAAGGGGCTGAGGGTGGAGAAGGGTGTAGTGCATGGTTGCTGTTGGCAGACTATAGTGGTGGTTCTCAACCTTTTGCATGTTGCGATACACTTGGTGGTATATCACAACTCTACACGACACACCAGCCCACCCTCCCCAGGCCAAATCCAGCTATCTTGTTGGCTCTCTGAGATGCACTTACCATTGTGTAGCAACATAGTAATGTGTCCCAATACAGTGGTTGAGCATCACTGGGCTATGGCACTAGCTCTGCATAGCAGTTGAGGTCAAAAGTGCAAAGGGACCATACTTTGCCGAATTACAGCATGTGTGTGTAAATGGGTGGTTTTGGGTGCCCTTTTCCTTCCACCCCTTCCAGTCCATGCAGGGCTGGGTGTAAACTTGCCATCACATTCAGTACAAAATCTCTCAAACTCATGAAAGTGAATGACTGAAGCATTACAAAAATCAGCTGATTGAAAGCAGAAGACTGGCTTCATTTTGTGTTCTCTCTGAGCAACTGTGGAACTATGGGATGCTACATTTCAGATGAAGCTAAAATACTGGTATCAGTAGCTACCATCACACTAATGTAGGTGGGTTATTTGTTTCTTTGGTATACTTGGTATTGCTTGAAATGGTTCAGTTTTAATCTGAATGTCAGTGACCCAACTCGCAACAGAACAAATTCAGTTACAGAAATCTAACAAGTGCCTCCCACTGAGAAATGGCTTGTGCTCTGTTGGCCTCATAGTACACAAACTCAGCAGGTTTATTTGCAACATCTTAAAAATGGGTTTTCTTTTAGCTTGTTCCATTATGTAGAGCCTTCTGGAATTCTTTGATAAAACTACTTCTCTTTAATTCATGTATTGTTTTTATGGTTAACCAGAAAAATGAGGGTCACGAAGATAAAAGACTCCTTTGCCATATATTCCTGACCAGTGAAGATATTGCTGGACCAAATTTAAACATTGGTCTTATACAGAGCAAGACCACAACAGCTTTACAGAACAGTCTTTCAAATTAAAAGACATACTAGTTATACAGAAGCTGAGTAGTTAGCAGGTATGGTGAGATCACATCTTTTCGGAGAATGAAACTTTGGCTGAATGTTCCTCACTGGAACTTGGGTGTATTTCTTTGAACTCCTTAGCACATTTCCTTTCCAAGGAGTCATATTACTCAGGGCTCTTGTGCCCTTGCTAGTCAGAGTTCTGCTCAAGGAGCACTGCTAGAGCAAAGCTGCCGAAGCATTTCAGATGAGTAGTCATGGAGCAGGCATAATGCCTTGGAATGCCCTCTTTTGCAGGGGTAGCTGGATTCTGCCAAGTTTGCTGTGATCCGTAAGCTGCTGCAGTTCAGAGAAAGGGAGGGGAGGGCTATGGCCTCAGAAACACTCAGGCCTGGCTTGTCCTCCCAGAACTGAAATGCCATGGTCCATACAAGCTGGTCTCCTGCTTTCCGGTGTTCCTTTTCAGAAGCCCTGCCCTCAGCTCTCACTGGAGGAGCATGTGATGTAGGTAAAGAGATGTGTAGGGCACTCTTGGGCAGGCAGACAATGGGTTGTCAACAACAGAGCAGGATAAAATCTGTTCTAAATTATGCCAACTGCTAATAGTTCTGTCTCCCACCATGACCTGTCAGAAACCAGGAGGCCATAGGGAAGCTCTGGTAAAACCTATTCACTCCAGTCATGCCATCTATTCTAGCAGCAGGAAGAGGGTGGAAGCTGGGCACATTTGCTCCTATGCCTACTAGATCCCTGTAAACCAGAACTGCTGGGTTCTGTTTCAGGGGGAGCTTCTAGATGTGCAGCCCTCTTGAAAATCAGAGCACTTTATTTAGGAGCCAAGTTTTAGGCTCCTGTTCTTGAAAACCTTGGTTTCAATTCTCAGGGAAATACCTTAGGTGAGAATATGTAAGGCATTTGTAGTTCTTTAATACTCTTTATTTGTTCCTCAAGTAATATGAACCAGTGGAAGTCTTTGTTATTTAGTTCGGGGTTGGAAATTTTGTTTGGTTTTTGCACTGCTCAGCCATTGCTAGAAATATGCAAGTGTGCAACCCCAAAAATGCCATAGAAGTAAAATGATCAGGATACAGTTTTTAAAGGATTCCCCTGCCACTTTCATCTTTTAATTATAAAGTACTCTTCTGAGTGCACATCATCAGTTCTTGGAATTGCCCAAGGACCTCAGGAGAGCACTTTTTCATTCCAGAAAGAATGGATCAGGGAAGTCCATATAAATATATCATTTGGCATGGAAACAGGCAGAGAGCTATGTAATGGGAGAATATATTTACTTTTATTCACTGACAAGAAGATGGGAAAACTGGTTATTTCAGTCTCTCCTACTTTGTCCCAGCCAAGTAAAATCAGTGCTGGAGAATGCGCCTCACTCTCTCTGTGGAACTCCTTCCTTTATCATTTCCAGTGCTTTGCATAAGATGATTTCACAATACAAGATAACATTTACTCTAAGCAGAAAAGAGGGTCTTAGAGTCTAACTGTGTCCCACAGTGTTACTGACAAAATTTGTTTTGATGTATTGTAACTCCAAGTGGTCAAAAATTTTCGAGCTCAATGGTTTTTCCTTCAAAAGAGTCACTCCACTGAAATCAGATCATTCAATGGGAATGTGTAGATTTTGATGAGATTGTGTTTTGCACTGTTTTATTTTGTATTATAGCATAGATTACAGTATTATATTTTTCAAAAAGTTTTATTAAAACAATGATTCAGTTGATCTGAAACAATTTTTTGAAGTATCATGTCACTGAAAATCTCAAAATAAGATATATTTTGGTCCAATCTGGGAAAAAAAAACAAATGGTGCAATCACCACGTTTCCCATGAAACAGAAATTCCAGTTCCTCAACAGTCTATTTATAATACTATATGTAAATAGCATCAATGTAACTGAATAAAAGACCATGGTATCCAGACATAACTTGGAAATTTAATATTTAAGAAGCTATTTGCATGGCAAATGAGTTGCATGTGAGCTAACCTTGGAGATGTCAGTAGCAGAGTGAAATTCTAATTTAAGTAGCAGTTTATAGTGATATAAAAAGAGCCAAACATGTCCCTGTCTAGAACTATATACATAATATAGGGCTATAAAAGAACTCAGGACATCAGATCTATCCATCTGTGATTCTGTGCAGTGCTTTTGTTCCAAGGTACTGCTGCACAAGAGACATGCAGTGTGCACACTGAATGTGTGTCAAGAAATTTCAAACAAAATAATTTTCTAGCCCCAAAGTGGGGAAGATGTCAAGAAAACATCTCCTTATTGAAAACCCAAAGTAAAATGGAAATTTTGGTTCATAGCTAAAAGGTCCGCCACAAAATGAAAACTTCTGTAAATGAAAATTGTTCATTCAAAAACTCTGGCAGGGGGGGAAAAAGAGGTTTTTTTTCAACCAGCTCTGTGAACACAGCTTTTCCTATGTAGAGGAGGAGAATGTGCTCCATACAGTGTGACACTGTTAGCAGTTTAGATGTATAATAGTTGTTGGGTGTTGGATGCCCCCCGCATTGGCAAATACTGCTTCTTTAACACCTGTTTAACAGGCTGGTGTAGTAGCCAGTAGTTCCTCCTTGTGCCCTCTTCAGCAGTGCAGTTTGCTGCTACTTGCCTGAAGATTCATTTCCCTATGCTCTTTGTCCCTTGCCAGTACACCAGAACTGCAAGAGTAAGATTTCTTCCATAATAAAAAGCACTGAACCCAAAATAGAAACTTACTGCTGTATCAGAAAATAGATCTTCGGTATTAATACGGTGGGATCACTTGTGAACCTTAGCTTGAGGTTACTCAGCCTATGAAGTTGGCAGCGATCTTGGTTCTTATTTCCTTGTCCCTTCCTGTATTTCATAAGGATATCTGGAAACTGAGCAATATTTATTTATAGTGTATACTAATTGGCATTTAGGCTCTTTAGAAAAAACAAAATACAACACTTAAATTATTTATAACACACAAATGCAACATAAAACACTACAAGATAGAATTTGAAATGGGCTCATACGTCAGTCAGTAAATATAGCTGATTAAGTTCTAACAAATGATCTAGTGCACAAAATTGATAGAACATCTCATTCTCATGTTTGTGACAGTGTTTTCTGCAGATTTGTGAACAGACAATGGCATGCTGTTCAGATGGACAACCGAAGATAGTTCCACCAGTGACCTCCAAGCTGCTACACTAGCCTATTTTGGGGTTATAGAATGACCCCAGTGGGACTTGGGTCCCTCATCCCACTTGTCATTAACCCTGTTCTGCTTGTGAATAGAATTTTTTCCATTCTTTATTGTGGGAAAGAAGGTTCTTCTTAAAGGAATGTTCCTGTGAGTGTTCTGGGTCACGCATGTGCTCTCCTCATCTCATGCCATTCTTGACAGTATGCCACCAGATCCGCACCCAGTTCCTTCTTAAGCCTCCTTGGCCTGAGACAGAGTTCCCAGCAGTGCTGCAATTGATAGCTATACTTAATGTTTAAAATAGTGTAAAGTAGTCTTTGTATCCTAGTTAGGTTTATTTATCCCTTTCTCCCCATTTATTTTCTTTAAAATTTGTTTCCTTTATACTGTATGTTTGAATACCCTTAGCATTCAACATTAGGGTTGAGCCACTACAATTTGCACCATGCCCTATTTACCAGGTTTTAAGTGCTGCCTTTCCTTCTGAGGGGGTTTGAGACAGACATTGGTTTCAGATGGATGTTATCAATGTGGCTATTGCTGGGATAGGAGGGAGATACGTTCCTCAAAAGTACTTTGACTGCACTGGCCTAAAGTTTCATGCCAGGAAGGATAGAGACTGACATCTCAAATTTATATTAATAGAGAAGTCTCTTTGGTCAGCATCCAGTCCCAGTCTGCAAACCTTTTCTGGATAGTAGTCTCCAATGACATTACCCACTGCATAGCAGGAGGCATGCTCTTCTGAAAAGGTACAGCGGAAGAGAGCTTTGACTTCTCCCTTCAAGCATCTGTCAAAAATAAAGCAGTCTCCTAACCTGCTGTACATCCTTGATACCAACCAGCCCATGGCTGGTACTTATAAGGCACCACATGATCTTCCAGTACCATGTGTGCCATGAAAGCCAGTGCAGACTTGCATGTTTCACGGACACTGGAATCTCTGCTCTTCAGCACTGATGTTTTTCCGGCATGGACAGCACCATGTCAGCTTACTTCTCCTCTGACTCCTCCATCTTCAAGTGATGAGGAAGAGACTGAGGAGGAAGGTGTCCAGTTCCTATGCCATGCCCCACTCAGTGGTCCCACTGGGACTCTGAGGGACATACAGGAAACAGCACCACACACCCACAAGCCTATACAGAAAGAGACTTAGATCTGCTCCTACCACCCTCGAATCTCTTTGTAGCATCCTAGAATTACAAATGGCCACAATTCTGCTTGAGAGCAGAGTTGGGCACCTGATGCTTGTGCAATTCCTCTCTCCTAGAATGGGATACACTTTTGCTATAAATGTTTTTCTTATCCCAGACTGTCGAGAGTAATACATAATATGAGATGACAAGGCCAAAGTCATCCTGGCAGCTTGAACATGGCCCAGAGAAAGCTAGTACTCATACCTGTTGAGAATGGCAGTATGTGCACAGTGCCCTCTTGTTGAACCTTCTGTCAAAAGATCCAAACAGCATTATCACCCAAACCTGGAAAGACTTCACATGACAGCATGGCTGCAGTACAACAAACTGACCTTCTCAGAACAGGTGAAAGGTGTATTAAGGAACATTAAAAAGATAACAATACATAATGCTTCCCTGCACAAATGGAATAGATTTGCCATTTGGTGTGAAAACAATCCAGTCACATCTGTTACCTCCTTGTTACCACTGATTTTAGAATACGTACTAGAACTAAAGTACTCCAGCCTATCCCTTTGCTAACTTAGAGCCCCCCTTGCCACAAGTAATGTTTTTCACTGCAGGTTGGATGAGATATTTATATTTGCCCACCCTGTCATCAAATGGTTTCTTAAAATATCAGAAATGTCTACCCTAAAATAGCAGTTCATATGCCACCTTGGGACTTGAGTTTGGTACTGCGCTGCCTTACCAGGGCATAAGTTACAAATGGAAAAGTTAGGGGCTTTCTTGGTGCACCCATCAGATGACATCTTTTTCAAGAATAAGGTCACCCTAAGACCTCATCCAAATTTTTACCTGAAGTACCCTTCTCTTTCTTCTTGAACCAACCAATCCGTCTTCCCTTATTCTTCCCTAAACTCCATGGGAGCAAATGGGGCTCAACAGTGCACACTCTGGAGAACAGCAAACTAATCTCACTGGTACACTGTAGATATTCTTTCATGATCCTCACTCAGGAATACAGCATTTTAGCAGGAGATGTGCAAATTCAACACTGAAATCAGTCATTTTTTCAGTGTGTACAATTTCCATTTCAAGGCCAACAAAACAGTACTAAATATTAATCAAACAAAATTTAATCTAATTCTCATGCAATTAAACAATTGTGAATTAATTTGGTGTTCATTAAAGTGAGATACAAATGTAGCGGGCAGAGTCGAGCAAAATAGAGACAGGCCCTATGCAAATTTCCCCATATACCCATGCCAGTGGGCTCCAAATCACTATTTCTAGAACCAGACCTGTGAATCATGCCATATCTTTGCAGTGTGGATGAATAGACAGTAGGAGGACATAACCCTGTTGTTTTCACTTACGATATAAACTGATTAGTACACTGTGGATATGCATAGTTATTACTTGTAGTGTTGCAGTCTTGTGGATTCAAATGCAAGATCTGGCAGACACCACTGAAAATTGTGAAATTACTGCTGACATGTTGAATCTGCTGCTTTTCAGGAACAAGTCCTAGTGGCTGCTTTTACAATTTGGAAAAAAAAATGCATAATTACTGTTTTCTTATTGTGACATTGCGGTAAGCTAAAGAACGGAGTTAATCTTCCTGCCCAGTGAGAAAACAAGAGTAGGGAAAAAAAGGTAATTGGCTTCAGTGGGAACTGCAGACGCTTAGCACATCTGAAAATTAGACCTCTTTTATTTACGTGCCTAAATATGTCTTTAAATCCCTAAATTAGGCATCCAGACTTGAAAAATTTGCTTTAATCACTGCATGCCTCCAATAATGCAGATTCCCATGAGTGTAGTGAAACTATAATTAGTGTTTGAGAGGCACAGAGAAATCCATGGCTGGAAGGAGCTGTGTAAATGAGTTAGCGTTATATGTGGGTGGAACAGCAAGGGGACCTCTAACGCTATACTTATGCCATGGTTCATTCTTCTAGAGTGCATACTTAATGGTTCTGTATTGATATTTTGCAAAAGTCCCTACCAGGCTAAGACCATTCATTCCATTGTAACATTTCAGTAGTGCAAAGATTAGTGCTTTAAAATAGCAGTTCTCAGTTACTGTGTTGGGACACATTACTGTTTGATCACAAAGTGGTAAGTGTGTCACAGAAAGTCAGGGGGATGACTGGATTTGTCCTGGAAGGGGTGTCTAGTGTGTCGTGGAAGCTTGCAAAATGTTGCCAAGTGTGTCACGACCAGCCAAAGGTTGAGAGCTAGTGCTTTAGTGTACTGGAGCCATAATGGACTTCGGTAGAGCAAATATCTAGAGAGAAGGACAGGACCTGATATGGTTATTGTGGTTCATTGAGCTGCAGTATATATCAGAAATGATTAATCTGAGGAATTGAAGAAATGGTAGACTGTCAAGAAGAACTGAATGTTACTTGGATTTTTCTGGTTTTCCACAGTCATCTCAATATTTCCAAAGTAAATGAAATGCTGCCCTAAAAGTTGGATGATTACTGAGCATTTTACAGTGCTCCCTTCTGGCCAGCCCAGACAAAAATACTTTCAAACTCTTCTGTGGTTCAAAACCTAATATCTTGGGCCAGCAGTCTTGCTTCCATTCAAATCAAAGAGCATTTTCCCATGAGAACAAGAGCAGGGGATTAAATAAAAAAATATATAAAAAGCAGTGCTTAATTTATTTCCAAAAATGAAAACATTCATAACATTAATCAACTTATATTTAAATCAGAAATTGCTAATAAAAATCCTCACTGTAACATGAATATTAAACTTTGAGGTTGTTTTTGATGGTTTTTATCTTGGTGGAAAAAGCAAAACTTGCAGTGAAACACTTTCCTGTCCAAGTTGTTTTTATTCATTCCAAAATGGCAGGACTAAAACTTAAAAGCCTTATTCTTTCATAAGGTTTTGACAACTGCTTATAGGTAAGTGCTGAATTTTGAATATTGCCGGTGAGCCCTTTCTATTGTTAGCTGGTTGTTGCGGTCATAACATCATTTTATCACAGTCTCTGTGCACATGATGGATGTCACAGACACTGCAGTTTTAATAAGCGTAACATATAACTTATCAGTTTGTAGGTGATTTTCAAGAGATCTCCAATAAAAACCCATTGAAAAGAAAATGGAGTTACAACTTATATAATGTAATCAAACACTGAATATATGCTCCTTATTTTAAATGAAGAGGGACTGTTACTGCTTTACTAAAGTTTAAGTTCTTAATTAAAATTTAAGAACAGTTATGATCCTGGATCCTGCAGTTCAGCCATTAAGATGGGCGTCTGTTCTCTTGTGAGCCCTGAAGCTCTACAATGGCATCTGCCTGCAGTCTGTGCTAGTGAATCCAATTGTGGGATCAGGGTTATAATCCACATTTGGATATGAAGTTCTGCTTCCTCTGAATCATGGCAAAACTTCCATTCATTTCAATAGGAGTGGGTGTGACCTTCGTATATGAAACTTGCCATTTAGCTTGTTGAACCTTTCTGATGATGCGATATTCTGTTTAAATGAGTGAGGGATGAAATGCAAAAGATCACAGTGACTTGATTTAATTAGCTGCTTCTTGTGTCTGGGAGTGGGGTTGGAAAAAACTAGCTCTCATAGGATTTTTTCAGGACATCCAGCTTTCAACAAAGTCAGAAAAATACTGAGTGAATAGCCTTTTGATATTTTCATATCTCTGCCTCTAGCTCCAGAGACAAGGAAGAGCATGGGGGTTTTCTTTGGTTTTTAATTATAAGCCTCTGAGTTTCTGTATATCAGTTTTAAACTATTGTTTGATTTGGGGCAACATTTAGGCGAATTCTCTCTTAATCTTACCCACTTTGCCCTCATGATGGGGTATATGAACTTCACATGGGACATGGATAGTGACAGGGGAGCCAGAGCAGCTTAAGTAGTCCATTCTGGAAAAACACCTGGAGGGGAGACAAATAATAAAGGGTTAGACCCAGCTGGAGAGAACCAGACTGGGTGGGTCATACAAAGGAAGTATTTCCAGATTAATAAGGGAGGACTGAGGGCAGAAAGAGCTTGCATTATAAGCTCAAACTGGTTCCAGTTGGTGACACAAAAGCTAGGGGCCACCCTGAGAAAGCTCCTGAGCAATAGCCTGAGAAAGAAGGCATGGAAAAATGAAACTACAGGGAGATGGGGCAGGCAGGCGCAGCTCCATGACAGATGCTTCAAACTGGCGAAACCTCAGAAGTATCATAAGAACCTGACCCTCATTGCAGACCTCTGGATGCACCCCAAAGGCAAAGGTGGGCCTAGGTTCACCCTATGACCTTCAGGAGGGGTGGTGTAAGTCTCTGGAGTAAAGTGACAAGGACTGTGGAGCCCAAATGAGGGCTGAAGTTCTAGTGTATGGTTGCTAAGACTTCAGGTGGTTTTTGGTTTTGTATTTCTTTATTTATTGAGTTTGTTATCCTGGGAGGGGCGAGTCCCTAAGCACCCATTCCAGAAGGGGTTGCTGGAAGGACCAAATTACACAGTGGTTCATGTTGCTGCATGCAAGGGCGAGTGATGCAGGAGGGCTGCTACATGGGGGAGCACACCTAACTAGCAAGTGAACCTTCAACAGTCAGTAGCTAATTTAAAGGGACACTATCAGCTAGACATGCAATCAATTAAAAAGAGATTTTAAAGCATGCGGTTTTCTAGGTATGTACCCACCTGCCTTGCTGCCATCTTGTGCTTTTTTTTTTTTTTTTTGTGGATTTGCCAATCATATTTCGGGATTTCTTAAATCCTCTCTTCTGTTGCTATGTGAAAGACCCACACCAACAAGAGAAACAGTTAAACTGTGACAATATGCAAATAGTACTTAAACACACAAAGAAAACCAAATGAAAAAGCAGTGATAATTTGGGTTTTCTCCCCATCTCCCAGTAAAATCTGTCTCTTCAAGGGATCTTAACTGTTGCTTATAACTACAGCAAGTAAACATTTTCAGGCATGACTTTTAAAATTGACTCTGTCCAATTGAATACACCATGAACTGCTAGCATCATGACTTATCTTACCCTGACATCAGTTCATGCATACGCTACAGAGCTATGTAATGTGCCAAGTGTATAAATAACCTTTGTAAAAATGCTTAAAGACTGTCATTTTTTGTTGTTTTTGTCCATTTCCCCTAGCTCAATCATCTGCTAAGCTCACAGAAGTTTCAGGATTGAAGTGTCTGTTGAAATAGCTAAATCAGGAGTTTAAAATTTGACTCTACTGGGAAAAGTGACTATTGAAAAATGGCTTTAGGAGGAACTCCCTGTTTGCTGCCTCTCAATGATTTCAAAATGAAATTTCCTGAGTTTGCAATGCCTTTTGTAACAACCAAGCCCGCATACATGCAGCCTGGAGTCTAGATGTTAGGTTGAGTTCTTACTAAATTGTGCATCATCACCAGTTGTAGAGATTCTGCAGGCCAAATTCTGCACTCCGTTACACATGTGCAAACCCCATTGTGTCAAATTTCTACCTTTAGGCCTGGTCTATGCTTAAAATTTATGCCAAAACCAACTATGTTTCTCAAGGGTGTGAAAAAAAATCACACACCAGAGGCACATAGTTATGATGATCTAAGCCCCTGTTTAGACACTGTTAGTGTGAGGGTGACGGGAAGAATTCATCCGTTGATGTAGCTACCATCTCCCAAGGGGGTTGGGGAGATGTACTACAGCAGCTGAGGAACCCCCTCTGTCACTGTTACAAATGTCTGTATTGCAACTCTGTAGTTGCAGTGCTTGTAATGTTGTAGGCTTGCCCTTAGTTAGACCTCTGCAGCCCCATTGTCTTCAGTGAGATCATGCAGCTGTAGCAATCCTGGAACTGGAGGTAACAACATACAAGACAAGTTAAGATCCTGCTTATCACTATTCTGTTTTCATATTGGCTCTGGAATGGCAAGTAGTAATCATATCTTTGTGTGAGCAGTTTTGGCTTCTAATACTTTTGATTCATAGCCAGAAAAGAGAGTATTTCTACATAAGAAGCAAGGAGTCCTGTGGCAGTTAAAGACTAACAAATTTATTTATTGCATGAGCTTTCGTGGGAGAAAATCCCACTTTGTCAGACACTTTGAAGATGGGGGACCTTACAGAATGAGGGGAAAATAAATGCAAGGGAGTGTAAGATATGGGATCAGATCACACTGTAACAGCAAATCAAAGCAGTTGTTAAGATTCAAACACTGGGAAACAGCACACAGAGGAAGGTGAACTCAAATCACCTGTTGTAATGGGAAAAGAATCCAAAGTCATGATTTCATCCTGCTTTCACACAATTGAATCTGCATAGGAGTTCTAGTTCAGCTGCTTCTGTTTGAAGTCTTCATGTCCCACTGACTTTCTTGAGCACAGTTGTTAACAAATCAGCCATAGAGTGATTAGAAAGATGAAAGTGCTCAGCAACTGGTTTTTGTGTGTTGTGATTTCTGTTGTCAGTCTTGTTCCCATTTATTCTTTTGAGCAGGGATTGTTGTGTTTGTCCAAGGTATAAGGTATGGGGTAATTTTTGGCACATGATGGCATAAATCACATTAGTGGATGAGCAGGTGAATGAGCCCTTGATGGAGTAGCTGGCTTGATTAGGTCCCATAATGGTGTCTTTTGTGCAGATATGTGGGCAACAATGTTCCCTCTAAGCTGCGCTGGTGCGCTGCAGCGCAGCGCGCCGCAGCCGCCAGCGCAGGGAAAGCTGCCGGCAGCCAGAGTCCCTGCCTAGAGCTCCTGTGGAGCTGGGAGTTTTGAAAACTCCCGCCCAGAGAAGCTCTAACGGAGCATGCCCAGAAATTCTGGGCATGCTCCATAGAGCTTCTCTGGCCCAGGAGTTAGGGCTGGACCCTGCCCCTCCAGTCCAGCCCCGAGGTAAGTCTGAGGGGGCTGGGGGGGGGAGTGGGAGCGGGAGCGGGAGCAGGGGGGTGTGCTGCAGGGAGCGGGGAGGGGCTAGCAGGAGCGGGGTGGGGGGGCGATGCTGCGAGCAGGGGGGGCAATGCCGGGGCCAGGGGGCGATGCCGGGAGCAGGGCGGGGGGGCTAGCAGGAGCGGGAGGGGGGCGATGCCGGGGCCGGGGCGCAATGCCGGGAGCGGCGTGGGGGGGCGATGCCTGGGGGGGCAAGCGGGAGGCGGGGAGGGGCTGCGCAGCGGGCCCCGGCGGGGAGGAGCGCAGCGAGCAACAGGAGTTGCTCAGCTGCTCTCTCCCCTTAGAGGGAACATTGGTGGGCAAAGTTACCAATGTGATTTGTTGCAAGGGTGTGTGCCTGCTTTAACATTTCTGTTGTTAGGCCTTTACATTGCTGGTGAGTATCTGTTTAAGGTTAGCTGGCTGGCTGTAGGCAAGGAGAGGTCTGTCTCCCATGGCTTGAGAGATTGAGGGATCATCTTTTAGAACAGGCTGCAGGTCCTTAATGATCTGTTGTGGAGGTCTGACTTGGGGGTTGTATATGGTGACCAGTGATGTTTTATTGTTTTCGTTTTTTGGGCCTCTCCAGTAGTAGTTGACTGCAGGGTACCCATCTGGCTCTGCCAGTCTGTTTTCTTACAGTGGCCCAGGTGGGCACTGTAGTTTTAAGAATGCTTGATAAAGATCCTGAAGATGTCTGTCTCTGTCTGAGGGATTGGAGCAACTGTGGTTATATCTTAGGGCTTGGTGGACAATAGATCATGTGGTGTGTTTTGGATGGAAGCTCTAGGAATGTAAGTAACTATACCAATCAGTAGGTTTTTGGTATAGGGTGCTGTTGATGCATCCATCCCTAATTTGTACTGTAGTGTCCAAAAAATGGATCTCCTGCATGGAGTGTCCCAGGCTAAGTCTGATTGTGGAGTGGAAATTGTTGAAATCTCTGTGGAAATCTATTTCTACATAGCTGCTTTTTCAAAGTAGACCTTCCTTCATTGTGCTCCACATGTAACCACCGGAGTGAAAACACAGAGAAAACAGCTTTGCAGCCCAGTCACTGGTGGTAAGTGAAAGGGGGCACTATACCGGGGGGGTCAGACTTACTGACCCCCTTGCAAGTCCCCGCCCTGCTTGCCTGGACTGAATCCTCTAGCCCCACCACCCTGCCAGAGGGCAGAAGCTATTTGCTCTCCACCCCAGTCTGGTAGGCAAAGAATGGTGGAGGGGGCATAGGGGACTCTGCAAACTGCTCTTCAACTGTAAAAGCCATATGCAGCTCACAAGCCACGATTTGGCCAGTGGCCACCCTGCAATATACCATCATGTTGACTTCTGCATCTTGTCTTCCTTTCCACATGCTCTGTCTTTCAATTTCCCCACTTTAGTGCCTTTCTTTGGAATTTTATATGTCAAGGAGCATATGGAGGGCTCCCTCTTCCAGCTATCTATGGATCACTGCCTTGTCCATTCTATAATTTTTTGAAGGCACTAGCAAGCAGTCACCTGCATAGAGAAAAAGGAGACAAAATCCTTTTAAACTTCTGGAGCATCAACCTACTTAATGTGTTAAACCTGCTCTTCAGGTGCCATCCACATCAACAATTTCTAGAGATTACCCAGTGGTGGAAGCTTCAAAATACTTTATTGATAGGAAACAATCCAAACTTTCTATTGTTGGTTCCTTATATAGGGTGGAGGGAGCCTTCTGCACTGCTTCTATTGGAAATGGACACTGAGAAATGCATTTGACTAATCTGACCAAGAGACTAATGCAGAGCTATGTAATTCCAGTGTTCCTTCGGCAGAACACTGTGCAATCTTTAGATTAATCCTGCCAAGGAGATAATCAAGGAGCTGGAGAAAACGTATGCACTTTATTTCACGTAGCCAGAACCAAACAGGAGCGCTAGATGTCATGGTTTAACCACATTCTCAATGTAGTTAGGACACATCAGTTTTTTAATTCCCATTTTATCAGCCTCTTTGACTTTGAGGCAAATCCTCATGGTATAAATCAAGGGTGTTCCACTGGCTTCAGTGGGCACAAACTAGTTTATGCCAACTGAGGCTACACACCTGAAATTCCAAAGAAATGGAAGAAAATGGCTACTTGTATTTTATGTTACTGTGCTTGTTTCTAATAAGTAAATTGTAGAGCAAGTCTGGGTCAGGGCAGGAACTCTGAATCACAGATTGTTCTCTGATCTGTTCTTGGAGTGGTGGAACCTGAGTCAGGGTAGATTAGATAGTTATAGTCTAGCCTTCTGTGTATATGATTGAATCCTTTCAAATGTACAGTCAGTTCCGGTTATGCTGAATAAGTAATACAATTTACATGAATGGCCACATCTGTCTTTATTACAGTTTATTAAATATAGCTTTGCTTTCTCTTCAGGCAGGCCAAATTCAAGACCTGATGTTAGTGAGAGCAACTCCAGCGTAGTGAAATACACTAATGCCAGGTCTGAATTGAGCTCTGTTATTCCCCACATGCCATTAAAAATTATTCTTCCTTGGCTGTGTTTTAGGCGTGTAATTTATATGTATATAAAGAATTTTTTTTGTCATGGGTGCTTGTGTTATTTGAAGAGAGACTGTGGTAATTTGCTCTTGGCAAAGCGGTTCTTTTAGAATAAGAGATGAGATGCTGTGAGACTTGGGTCTGGAGGGCAGCTTGTCAGGAGAGGCATATTAGAATTGTCAGGGACACTTAAGTATCTTGGGAACACTGCTCTCCTTTCTTCTTGAACTGACCTTTTCACTGATCACTGCAGTGGATTATTTAAGTAGCAAAAGACAGCACAGGACCCCCCCCCCCCTTTTTTTCCTCCCTTTTCATGAGTGGTGAATGAATACAGGATTTCACTTCTAATTTGATTGTATTTTAAGTGCGTGTTTGTACAGCACCTATCACAATGTGGTCCTGCTCCTGAGGTGCTAGTACTTCCACAATATAAATAACTAATAAAAGTAACTTATTAATAATTGTTATCAACTGGAATGAATATTGCTTTACAAAACAATATTGGAGCTTTCAAATGACCCATCTCTTGTCAAAATATAACTTTAAAAAATTAAAACAAACAATGAGTCCTGTGGCACTTTTAAAGACTAATACATTTGTTTGTTGCATGAGCTTTTGTGGGAGAAAATCTTATTTTGTTTGATGGTTTGAAGATCGTGGAACCATCTTCAAAGCATTTGATGAAGTGGGATTTTCTCCCATGAAAGCTCATGTGATAAATAAATTTGTTAGTCTTTAAAAGTGCCACAGGACTCCTTATTTATTTTGCTGAACTAGACTAACACAGCTACCTCTTTGGAATTTAAAAATTAAGGGATGGGCACTCTAAGGTGTGTACCCCCGTGGGTGTGTGGGACTGTGCTGCCTGCAGTCTTAGGATAGATTAGTTTGTTTGGCCTGCTATTCCCTGCAGTGAACCATGTCCTTAAGAGTACACAGCAAGAGCACAAGAAATGCAATTGCCCCTGGTCATTGCTTCAGGAGCACTGAAGGTAACAGAGAAAAGCTCCTTGTGGCCTTTTACTCCTGTGTATCTGCATAAGAGAGAAAGAGAAACTGGCCCCAAATTAGCCAAATAAACCATGGGTGTGTTCACACAGCAGTCTTATTTCAAAACAACAGAGGTTGTTTCGAAATAAGAAAGGCCATGTTCACACGATGCACCATTGTTTCGAAACAACTTAAACCCCATGTGGGGACGAAACAACGTTGTTTCGAAACGATTGTTTTGAAACAATGCCGTCTGAACATGTTGTTTCGAAACAACAGTGACTCATTTCGAAATAACTGTTGTCTGAACATGCTATTTCGATTCCTGCTTTTTTCCTTAATTCGAATTAACAAATTGTTAATTCGAATTAACTTATTTCAAAATAAGGCGTTATTTCAAAACAACTTGTATTGAAATAACCCCCTGTGTGTGAACATAGCCCATGTCTCCATTGGAAAGCAGCATTCATTTAACTTGAATGGGTTTTTAAATCAATATTATTAAACCACTGCAAACACTGTGTGGACATTGGCTCTGTCCATCTGCATAAGAGAAAAGAAACTGACCCTAAATTAGCCAAATACACCACATCTCTATTGGAAAGTATCATTCATATAACTTGAATGGGTTTTGAAATTGATATTATTAAACCACTGCAAACACTGTGTGGGCATTGTTGTTCCAGTTTGACAGCCCTTCCCTCCCCACCAGTTTTTTCCCATTGATTTTAAGCTATGTTGCAGAAGCCCATTCATAAACCAGAAGAGCATCTACACAGAGGTTAGGTTAAATTCACACCTTTACACTATACCAGTGAACTTTCCATATATGCAAGACTAGAATAGGAAGAAAACAGAGAGGGTGGGAAGACTGTTTTAAAACCAATATGAAGAGTGGGTCATGTTATGCAGGTACAGAACCTTGTAAGTTCAGATGTGTACATCTGGAGGCCAAGGGAAGGCAAGAGAGGATGAAAGCCTCTGGTGGAAAGCAAACTGTTGACGTAGGTGTTGAGGTGCTCTTGAGTGGTGCATGTTGAGATACCACATATAGGGAGCTAGCCCATCTGGGCACAAGAGGCCAAATTCTGATGTTGGTTACATTGGAGGTTAAAAACACAGTAACTCCAGTGAAGTTACTCTACGTTTACAGTGGTGTACCTAAGATCACAGAATCCAGCTTCAGGAGCCTAGGACCATTTTAACAAAAAAAGACAGACATGATGATGAATGTTAAATAAAGGATGTTGAATGCCCCTCTTACCTTTATTATGTGGGGCATTTGGCAGATTACTCCAAAATGGAACTGTCAGAGCTGGAACCAGATATCCTGGAGGAGGAAGTGGCATGGGGACTCAATCAGTTGTCTAACCGCAAAGCCCCTGGAATTGATGGAGTACCAGCAGAGCTACTGAGACCAATACCAATAAAAGTATTGACAGTATTATGTCAAAGTGTATAGAAGGCTGGTCAGTGGCCAAAGGAGTGGAAAAGGTCAGTATTTATCCCAATACCAAAGAAAGGTAACACGAAAGACTGCTCAAATTACCGCACCATTGCCTTGATACCACATGCGAGTAAAATTCTCTTGAAGATTATTCAACAACGTATGAATTCAATCGTCGATAGGGTGATGCCAGATGTACAAGCTGGATTCTGAAAAGAGAAATACGTGATCATATTGCCAATCTACGGTGGATGATGGAAAAGGCAAGAGAATATCAAAAAGGTCTCTATATGTGCTCCATTGACTATATAAAAGCTTTTGACTGCGTTCATCATGACAAGCTCTGGGACTGGCTCAAAGAAATGGGAATATCACCACATCTTATCTGGCTTATACTATCATTGTATTTTGATCAAGAAGCCACTGTAACAATGGCATATGGAGACACAGAATGGTTTAAAATTGGAAAGGGTACTCGTCAGGGCTGTGTTCTATCACCTTTACTCTTCACTATGTATGCAGAAGTGGTTATGAGAGAGGCAAATCTGGAAGACTCTACCATTGGGGTGAAAATTGGCGGTAGGAACATCAATAGCCTTCGATATGCTGATGATACAACATTGCTTGCAGAAAGTAAGAAAGATCTAGAGCGGCTAATCCTAAAAGTTAAAGATAAAAGTGAAGAATTTGGATTGCACCTTAATATTAAGAAAACAAAGATAATGACGACTGTAGAGAACATGCAAGTTAGAGTAAAGATTAACAATGAAGAAATCGAAGTAGTAAAGGTTTTTAATTTTCTTGGCTCTAAAATCGATCAACATGGTGACTGCAGTCCTGAGATCAGAAGGCATATAGCGCTTGGAAGAACTGCAATGACTAGTACGAGCAGCATCTGGAAGAGCAAAGATATTAATCTACCAATCAAATGTAGATTAGTTAATGCGATCATATTTCCAATAGCTACATATGGCTGTGAAACCTGGACTTTGAAGAAGGCAGATAGGAGAAAGATGGATGTATTTGAACTGTGGTGTTGGAGACATTTGTTACGCATTCCATGGACAGCGAGAATTACCAATAAGGAAGTTTTAGACCGAGTTAAACCAGAAATATCGCTGGAAGCCAAGATCACCAAACAAAGACTGTCATATTTTGGTCATGTTATGCGAGCTAACTCACTCAAAAAGTCAGTTATGTTAGGAATGGTCAGCGGAGAAAGAAGGAAGGGCCGCCCAAGGACTCGCTGGCTTGACACCATTAAAAATGATACTGGAATGACTATGGTGGAATTAAAGGAAGTTGTATGAGATAGGACGGCATGGAGAGCATTGATCTATAGAGTGACCGAGAGTCGGACACGACTGAACGGATGAAGAGAGAGAGAGAGACTCTAAAATGGTGTGATTTAAAATGATGTATGTTTTCTGATGGCCTTTAAGCTTCTGAGGATCATGCTACCAGAAAGCTAATAAGTTTCAGAGCACAGCTGACTGATTTAATAGCTGTCAGATGAACTAAAAAAAGTAGAAGCTTGCATTATATTCTATTTTTACAAGGCAAGAGACTTCATTGATGCCAGAAAGGGACAATTACATTTTAAACCCCAAACTTTCTGCACAGGATGGGATTAGTACTATTTCTTACTTTGGATTAATAAGATATAGTACCTTCATTAAAATGCATATGGTATAAATAGGGGATTCACAGAGTGCTGCTTTAATTTGCCTCTACTTTTTAAAAAGCCAATACTTATGAAGCCAAAACTCAGCTAAAACACAGAATTTCCAAGTCATTGTAGCAACACTAGGAAATACAAATGTGGGCACTGATATATTTGTCTGTACCTTTTTCCAGTACCATAGGACTTGCCAAGTCCAAGTTTATATAGGATTTAATAAAAAAGATGTTGGGGCTTTGGGTTAGGAACAGAAAATATAGTCCAATTTAAAAAAAAAAAAAAAACAAAAAGAAGAAGAAGAAATAGTTCCTGTCCGTTTCACTTATACAAACATAAAAAAATTGGTTAGCAAAGGATATTTGTATCTAGCACCTAAAGTAAATAAGGCACAAAGCACAATGACTGCAACTAACAAACCACATTTCACAAAGAAGTTATTAAAAATCAATGTACTGATCCCAAAGCTGTCGTCCCCTCCACAAGCTCGGAGACACAAATACAATAGACTGATATACAAATACAATAGACTGATATAACCTGAGGATCTAGATACCTACTCCAAAAATAAGAGTATACAGAGAAAAGGAGTTTTTGAAATCTCCCAGAGGATTGTAGGGGGCATTGTACAACTATATAAGGTGAAAGGTCTTCTCCGGTCTTTTGAGGTTTGTGCAAAGTACGGATCTATGATATTTGCTTTTTAAAATGAATAGATGTATTAGGGCATTGAAAGTAACTCTTCATTACAAGAAAGACTCAAATTTCTCCCCTATCGCCAACCAGGACTACAACACAATATCAAAACAGGGCCATCTATTGGTGAAGATGCTGCTTGCACCCATAACTACAGATCCTTAATTTAACTGTGTTTTGATCATTCTGTTTCCTGTCGTTAAAGACCTTTAAAATATACAAAACCATTATAACTGTGACAAGAAATTTTGTGTGGGTTTTCACCTGAAATGGTCAATTTTCAGCTGAGTTATTATTATGAGAACTTTGGTTCATTTGAACATCAAATCATAAGAAAACTTGGGATACATAACTCCATAAGTTTCCAAGCAGGGAAAAATGTTTAAATGAAACTTGCTGATAATCATAAGCCACTGAGTTTTGTGCAGCTCTAATGAACATCCCCAGCAATGCCATCTGGCTGGATCAGGCATGTGAACATTATTTTGGACTGGTATTTTAAAGTTAGATAACTCCCCGCCCTAATCTCTTTCCTTCATATATTTGTGTCAACATGAATTAATACAAAAAGATGTTGCAGACATTGGCAAGAATACTCCAGAAACATGTGTACTTGTGATGTGTATATTTGTACTAAGTACATAGTACATGTATATTAAGATGTGTACTGGTTTCTTTTGAGTTCTCCTTTCAAAGTGCCGATCTCCACTTAAGACAAGATGTTCCAAAGGACACAGCCCCCACAATTGGGGCCAGATTTTCAGAAGTGCTCAAGTCATCGGGTGCAGAGCTCTTCAGAAAATCCTGCTCACAAGAGTGGCAGTGGGAACTACTGGATGCTGAGTGCTTTTGCAAACCTAGGCCTGAGCTCTGTTAAGAATCTGACCATTATTGGTAAGAATTTGTGCGTGAGTCATGCTCTGTAGTTTTCCCTGCTATTGGTTTCAAATGTCTTCTCCTTCATCTTTCTCATAGTTTTATTGTGTTTGTTTATTTGCTACTTAATATCTATCTGAGAGTGCCCCAGGGTTTCATTATGGCGCTGGGAAAGGCATTTGGAGCCAGATCATCTGCTGCAAAGCCACTGCTTTGCACCAAACTTGACCACACTCTGCTTCTGGCCACAATGCTGGCCTCTCTGGTACTGGTAAGATCATTTTAGGACAAGGGGAACAGAGACAACATAGTTCCAAAGGGGTAGCCATGTTAATCTAGTCCAGCAAAACAAACAAGGAGTCTGGTGGCACTTTTGAAGACTAACAAATTTATTTATCACATGAGCTTTTGTGGGAGAAAATCTCACTTCATCAGACACTTGAAGATAGGGGAATTTACAGAATGGGATCAAAATAAACATAGGGAAGTGTAAATCATAGGATCTGGTCAGACTGTAACAGCAAATCAAAGCATTACAGCAATTAGCAGGGAGGTGGGTGACGGGCAAGGTAAGCAAAATATTGTTACCCCAGAGACAATGTAGATGTTCATATATCACTGTTGTCCAACTTGCTGTGGGGCATTATGTGGCATGGCAGGCATGTACTTCTCAGTACATCTGTTTCCTGGCAGGGTGTTGATGGTGGTGGCAGAGGTGTGGGGGATTAACTACAGTTTTGGCTCTTTGGGCTGTTGTTAGACAGCATCATCCAGAGTATCTCTTAGCCTGTAATGTCTTACAGTGAGCATGCTCTGAGCTCCACACACAACAGACGCAAAGGAGGTATGTATGGGTGAGGCTTTACTCCAGTTTTCTACCCTGTCCCCTGACCTGTATTGTGCGCAGTTTGACTGTCCAAGGAACTTTGCCTTTTCACTATGAAGGTTTCAGAAAAAAAGAAGTTTCTATGAACTTCATGAAAGTAATCCAAAGATTCAAGATGTAGCCAACTTTCAATCCAAGTAGAGACAGCACTAGACATGCCACAAATTAGCATTTCCATTTTATTCAAACTTTTGAGTGGACGAAATCAGGTTCTCTTTGAAGAATGTTTCTGTTCCAAGAAATGCGCTTCATCCAGACATCCTTAGCTACAGACTCCCTATAATTACTTCCTAGCCAACATCTGCTCCTGATCAAAAGATTTTACAGGTTCACAGTATGTGCTTCTGGCCACAGGCCTGCATAAGATTACTTGAGAGCTAGTTTCCTCTTCTCACAGAAGCAACAACTTTCATTACCAGAATACCTGCATGGTCCTTGAATTGAGATCCAAAACTTACTGTGATAACATTGTCATCTGCTGCCTTCAAGGACTTGAGCTAGTGGAAGTGAAAGCAAAGACTTTAACACTCTAGCAAAAGGGTACACTGAGCCAGTGTGCTAGACTGCCTACAGGGCTATCATTGTATAGTTGCTGGCTGGGGAGAAACTGCGCCCAATGTGAAACCTAGTAGAGGGCACTGTCGTGTGTTCAAGAAGATTGAAGCAGGGTCAGCAGAGTTAAAACAAGAATATTTTTTTCACAGTTTTGGACTATTTGATTCCTTCCTTTGTTTGGTAATGACCTGGGGCTGGACATCTGACAGGTTGCAAGGCTAGAAACTGTAGAGAGAACAGAATTAGCTTTTGTGAAAGATTTTTCTCTTTTAACTAGCACTTCTTGCCAGTACCTGTGAGAAAAGAGGAAGTGGGGAGTAGTGAACTGATTATTAACCTTTGCCAGGTGCAAAGGACATTTCTGGCGGAGTAATGCAGTTTTCATGATTTGTCATTCAGAACGTGTGCAAACAGCATGCCAAAGGTCTGATTCTCAAAACACATGAACACATCAGTAATTTTACCCCTCTGAATAGTGCATGTGAAGTGAGATAAGCAGCATTCCTTGTGTGCACAAATATCTGCAGCATCAGGCCACAAATAGGTGCAAGAAAGTAGGTTGTTCCTTTGGAACAGAGGGAGAGAGGTGGTATCGGCTACTTCATTTCTGATAAGCATGGTCCTTGCAAGAGTGACCATCTGTTATAGCCCCCAATCTGGTATTGGATCACTTGAGGCTTGGCAGCCTTATCAAGCCACTTGGGTCTTCTGGAGGTAGTTGAGCAGCCTCCTCCCATCAATGGGTCTTTCTCATTTGCCACTTTAGGATTTAAAAGCATGATGCACTTTACACTTCACAATGCAATGTAAAATGATTAAATCCATCCTTGCACATAAGTTGGAGTACCTGTGTGTGGAGTGTCACTGTTAAGGAATGCTACATTCTGCGATTAAAAATAATCTAGCTGTTGAGAGCCAGGCCATTCTTTTGTTGAAAAGTATCAGTCATCCATGCTGTGCTGTAAAATGATTTTATGAATCTTACTATGATGAGATGCCTCTGTAGTGTATGCTGATAATACAAGTCAACAATAGTAATGTGCTGTTTCTCCTAAATCCCAATCATGTTTCAAGTAGCAAAGGCCTCCATGAGACTCTTTTTTGAATACATTGAAGCTTGCCATTTTTTACAAAGTTTGAGGATTCAGTCAGCCATGAAATGGGGTTTGAAAGCAGTGTGGAGAGAGGTGAACCTGTATGGGCAAATTCCAAACCCACTAAGGCAATGGAATGGCTCCCATTGATGTCTGTGTGGATTAGATCCATCCTGCACAGAATGTATGGTAGACAATGTCTTGCTGTACAATCCTGCATAGAGCATCAGTGCAGGAATATCATGTAGATGAGATTGTAATGGTGCTAATTTTGATCTCTGTGTGTGACATCTTTCATTCCGGCAACTGTAGTGCCATTTTTGCTGAAGGGTGGTATAGAGGAGTGACTAGCAGGTTTGTTTTATTTTTATAACATTTTTCCTACATGCTCTTTTGTTCAGAAGAAATAAAGACCAGCCCTTGTTTTGTCAGACAAATGAAACTTCCCAATTAAAATAACACAGTAATAATATAGTAGTGTTCCAGTCATTGAAACTCCTCTAAGAAAAACAACATAGGCATGGCTAAAGTCAACATTTTATTTTTTAGTGGAAAACATTCAAGCTTAAGTTTATTTTCTTGCTCTTAATCCAACATAATGAATTTCCTCCCATTCCTATTAGAAAAGTCAAAGTCAAATTTCCATTAGAAAAGTACATGGAAACGGGAGAGCATTTCAGAGGCTACCTAGTATATTTGCTTTCTTAATCAATGTCTTTTCCAGCCAGGAGATTTAATTTTATTTTCATTTATTTGCAATAGCTATGTGCGTATGGTGGTGTCAACAAGAAAAGGCAAATCTTACTTTAATCCAGGGCAGGTGAATCTGAAAATTCATCAAATCCCAAGCATATCAGTCAACTAAACAAGCATGTTAAAATCACTTTTAATATTCTGCTGTGACAGGCTGCTCCCCAGATCCTGTCTGGTATGCCACTATGACCCTCCCCATTCCCACTCCTGAACCTCCCCCCCCCCCAATTCACCCTTCTTAGCTAGGTGACCACTCACTCCCGAGTCAGGCCACTCCAGCCTCTCACGTGCATTCAGTCCCAAGCAGTGGGTGTATGTTCTCTGGCTACTTGAAGAATGATCCTCAAGCAAGCATCCGAGGCCCCAGATACCACTGTGGGAGCCACTGTCTTACAGAGATTGGGGCCCACTCCCAATCACCATTCAAATCCATCCATTTAACAAACAAATGGATCATGCCCCACCTTCTATACTCTCACTCTCTAAAGACCACACAGCTTTAGATAAACTACTAGTTTATTGATCAGATTGTAATTCTAAGTGAGAATTTGGCCAATCATGGCAGAAGCATAATAGAAATGAGTCAGAAAAGACCACAAGGAAATAAAAGGTAAACGCGAAAACTAACCCAATATCTCTACCCAAACTGACCTAATAGTCCAAGTTTATGCTCAAGATGTTCGGCTGCCAGATGTTTGCAGAGCCAGTCTCTTCCTGAGGCCAGGCAGGGCCCAGATCTTGTTTAGAGTTGTTTCAAGATGGAAATTCCCAGACCAAAAGCCCCAAATTGCTCCAAGTGTCTCTCTTTGTTTCAAAACTCCGTTGACCCCCGCCTGTTCTGGGCAGAGGTGATCTCTTTGTCTGGTCTGAGCCAGAGAACTCAATAAGCATATCTTTGTTGCCTCCTCCAGGTGCTTGCTTGCTGCTTTAGTTGTTTACATTTTGCTGGGAGAGAATTCTGTCTGTCTCCCACCCCATTGAGTTGCCATAAAAACATACAATCACAGTGCATAAGTGAACAGAAAAATCATATAGATCATAATCCAGGGTGCACACACGTGCATCCTGTGACATCTACCTAATTCTCATACCTCAAATTAGAGGGCCACATTCATCAGTTTACCAGTTAAAAGGTGCTTACTGCTGTTTTGCATTGCCCGTAAAACCCAAAGCAGCTGAAATATGCAGATGGATTTTGTCATGCCATTGAAATGGCAAAACCATTTCTAGAAATTGTAGAAGTGTTCTTATGATGATTTCCTTTTCAGTGAATTAGAATCCAGATTAAGTAGAGCCAATTTGACACATCAGAATGAGCCCTTACCTCTTCAGAAAATAACTGAGATCCAACCTGTGTTATCAGCCCTGTTATCTTTGAGTGAAGTTCCATCAGACAGTGATGTTTCCAACTGGTGGCCAGTCTGGTGCTAGGTATACCTATACCTTTGAAAAGACAGTGGTGGTTTAGGAGTAATTATGGTATCTGCTTACCCTGGGTAATAGAATTGCAGTTTTAGCCACACATCTGCTAGGAATAAAATATCAGAAGAGGGAATGTAGGCCCAAGAATACATGTTAGGTAACTTTAGAATGGGTTCCCATTCTTGGAAAGCCACATCTTTGTTCTAATCTGAGTAGTGTGACCTTTTATTATTTTTAGCTTTGCATCAAATTATGACCTAAAGCAATTTAGCTTAACCTCTGTGTGTAAAAGGAGAACTGAATGTGTATTTGCCTATAATGTTATACCTGGGTTTACCACAGTTGGGAAATTACTTGCAGGTGATGTTTATTAAAGTTGCTGCATCAATGGTGACAATGCTAGTAGCTGCTTGCAGGTGAGATTTTAAAGCAATGAGGAAAAAGATATCACTAAGTGAAAGAAGCCCTGTTTTTAAAACAAAAACAGCAAGTGCTGTTCATAGAAAGAACTAAGTTCTAGGAAGGGAGTCACTTGCTCTGTCTTTCAAAAGTATGATTGAAAAAACATCTGGGCCCAGATCTTAGAAGTGGTTAGCCACCTAGTGCCTTAGCCCATTCAGGTTAATGAAAAGGTTTTTGTTGGGCTTTGGGTCAGGCCCTTACAACAAATGGCACCCCAGCGAGGAGCATTTACTGATAAATAGGATCCACTCTTGCTGTTTAGTTCCTCCTATACATTTCACCTCTTGTAGATTTTGACATCTTCCAACTGGTATCAAGCTTAGTATGCAGACAGACTCCACTGGGACTCATACAGTGCCCAATACACACTTGACCAGACTCAGAGGGAAAAAACTGTTGCCTTCTACTGTAAAGGAATCTATTTAAGACACATCTCCTTCTGGTGACCTGCCTTATTTCCAAGGCTTTGAGAACATGAGTTCAAGGATAGATACATAATTCTTTAAATATGATCTGTACACATATTTTTAAATGTTTATGATGGCCAGTGGCCTATTGGCTCTTGACTGAGATATCACATGCCACCCTTTGGTGAACTAGTATGTACATATCTGAGCCAAGAAATCCCCTTTAAAACTCTATGCATTCCCAGTGCCCTCTGTCAGTTGGCACCAAGAGGTCCCTGAAGCATATGTGACTAAACAGATTACTGAATTAGAGTTGAAAGGGTTAGAAGGAGGCCTCTTGATATTCAAAGTCCTATTGCCTCTGAAAACTGATACTGTTAATATTTTGCTGTAAATCATATCCATTAAACAGCTTTATCAGCTTTTGCACTGGTTTGATTTGTTCATCAGGAATTGTTGTTCCAAAGATAATCTGCTGTGATATTTTTTCAGTATAGAAAGCCAAAGCAGAGAGGGCTGTGGGGTTGGTTTGTTTTTTTTCATTTAGTTTGAATTGGTATTTTTGCCACGGCAGTACTTTAGATCAAAGGCTTGCTTTTCTTGACATCATTGACAAAACTCAGCATCTCTGTATTTGAGATGAATCATGGAAGACTAAAACATTGTTTTCATTAATTTTCTGTTGTCAACTTTGAGTCCTTGGCAGTAAAAGGTTGAAGAGTCAGAAGCATATTTGCTATTTGAATCCTAGTGGTAATTTAGCAAAATGGTTACATGGATGGTAATCAGCAATTATTTCATAGCACAATTGTGGGCAGATTTCTAAATTTTTTATTTACTGTAGTGGATCTGTGTTGGCCCATCATTGAAATGAACTAAATTGAACATCTGCAGCCTCCAGAATAGAACCCAGATTATTCAGTTCCAAATGCGTAAGCCTCTTCTACATGAACTGAAGGAGAATTTCTGTTAGCTGTTATAATGTGCCCGTTCATATCCCTTATAGTTCAGCCATTAAGATGACACAGCCCTACATGGACAAGTGGGTCTGACATTCCATCCAGTAGAAAGCAGGAGTGCCACAAAGCTGGACTACAAAGTACATTAAACATCAGTAAAAGAAACTGAAACTATACAGTGTTTATTTTAAAACCTCAGGAAACTACTATGATACAAGCATCTTGTTTTAAATTTGCATATCTGCTCTGTAGTTTTACTGGTCTCTTTTTTTTTATTGATATTTTGGAGAAAAAAAAGATCTGTTTTGTCTTGGAACCACTCAGTTTAAAATACAAACATTTCACTACTGGTTCTTAAAGCACCATATGAATTTCCAAGAACAATGAAAATCTGAACTCTGACATTAAAGGAGTGAGAAAATGCAAAATATATCTTTATGTTCAGGTCCATCTAATTAAGTCAATGCCTCAACCTAACTGATGTGAAAGAGTTGATCCATGATAATTATGTGGAGATGCTATATTCCATAGTATTTCCATATTGCACAAGAGAGTCTCTTCCCCACTTGGGATCCTTTGCATTGTACAGGTGGTGAAAAGAGGATTGAATATGGCCCTGGCTGCCCATCTGATAATACGCCTGCCAGAGGGGATTTTTCCACTCTTACATAGCTGGCATACTCTGGGAAAGGTGTCATGGGTGAGAGGAAATGTGTCGAGGATAAGGTGGAGAACGGGAGTCATATATGATACCTTGGGTTTGATTGGCAGACTGATTTAATTTTGTCTGAGGTCTGTAATCCAACTTTAACTGGTGGTTCAAGAAGATCAAATTCTGTTGACTTAGGCAAAGTTGCAGTTCCATGAGCCACTGATGGGCTTGTCCCCTGTCACTATTAAAATAGTGTAATAATAGGCTTTACCTTTTTAGTAACTGTTGATTTAAGGATGGATAAAAGCTGTTGACGTATCAGGATAGACGTGCATGTTAGTGCATGAAGCTAGCATTAGACTGAGCTTCAAAGTCTCTGTTGATGCTGGTCAAGTGTGTCTATGCTGTAGAGGGCGAAAAGTCTTTCTATGAGCTTTCTGAGAGGGTAATTGCTGTATTTATATAAAGAGCTTCATAGATGCTTTTCTTGTCATTTTAGGGGACACATTAACATACTGACATTATTTGAAATCCAGAGGCTAGAATAGCTGCATTGTTGTTTTTTTTTCTAATTGTCCAGCATGAGGCTGATTAATAACTCAATGGGAAAGGAGGAAGATGTAGAGCTTTTTTTAAGGTTTTTTTCTCTCTATCTGTTTACATCTTGTGTAGTAATGTCCTCACTGCTTCATAATGAGATTTCTTTACCTACCTGTGTTTTGTTATCTTATTTCTGTAGTACTAATTAGAGTCACAAAACCAGCAGGGAACATTATTCATGAGTAACTGGGACTGCTGGCTATTGTACCAAACATAAGCATTTCAATTCTGCCTTGTTTTACTCCACATGTTGCATCTGAACACATCTTTAGATTGTAAGCATTTTGGCATGAGGGACTTTCTTTAGTATTATAGGTGAGTGCAATGGCTAGATGAATGGTGCCATGATCCCTGAGCTGGGCCCCTCTTTGTGCTATCACAGTATGAATAATAAATAGTAATAATAAAAATAATACCTCCGTCACCACCATCCTTTGGGGTAATTAGAGGATGGCTAGAAATAGCTCATAGATATGAAGCACAGCAGAATGATAAAACTGTTTTCCCAAAATAAAACATGGCAGCAATTGCAAGTGCCAGTCTGATCATTTTATTTCTGTGTTGAATCCTTCCCCGCACCCTTTAAAGAAACACATCATTTAGATTCCTTTGCTCAGGACTCTATTTCCCTATGTGTCTGTACAGTCGTGCACTGAGGCTGGGACTGAGGGGAAGAGGGTGTAGTTCCCCAACCAACAAGGGTTAAGAGCCTGCAGAGAGCTTTGGAATGATTTTTGCTGACTCGTAGGAGTGGCTCATCAATCAGACTCCATCCTGAAGGAAAGTGGGGGTAGCCTTCTGGAGACTGGAAGATAGTCTCTGGAACAGAGAGCTCCAAAACCAAAGGAACCCTAGGAACAGCCAAGCATGAGTGAAAACAATACATGCTGGACGCTCCCTAGAAGCAACCAGGCATTCAGATAAGAACTTTCAAGGTAGTCAAAGCCAGGGAGAAGACCTAGGCCAGGATTCATGTTTATTCCCACAGAATTATCCTTTTTCATTGGTAAAATGAAGCCCCAGAAGTGGGTTACTTTTGGACCAGGGTTTTACAAGAAATGTGTAGTTTGCTGGAACTACCTGGAGATTTCTGTCAGATGACAAGCCAGTTTTGCCCAGCTATTAAAAGAAAGAAATTGGAGTAATCAAATTAATTTCTGGCCAGTAGCTGAAAAGTCTTTTATTACTTAATAAAGTAGTCAGGTTATGGAAGAGTGGAAGTAGTTGGCCTCCTATCTTTGGTATTTCTTTCGTCCAAAGATGGCCTGCGTTTCTTTGTGGCACATCTCCCTGACTGGCTATTTGGCAAAGTGCCTGGAGTAACAATGAAACTGTTAGTGGTTCCCGAGTTCACACTCACCAAAACATTTGCACAAGGCCTTCTGCATATCCCTTTCTCCATCCACTGCCACCTCTCTTGTTCACTATTGATGCTGATGACCAGCAAAATCCATTAAAAATACAAACACTTCATTAACCCAACAGAGCAATGCTTTACAAGATGTTACTCTATTCCCTTGCCAAGATGCTGACAAAGGCCTTACTTTACAAGGAAACTTAGTCATGTTCAGACTTGATTTTTTTTTTCCTTTTTTTAACATGGAGTTAACTAACACAGTGATGATTGCTCAGTGTTGTCAAGAGAGGTCATGTCAACTAGCTATGATTAAGCCTTGTTCCAAGCAGGGTTAGCTCATGATGTTGAACATGTCCTGTCTATGCTGACCAGTTAGCATCATGTCAGTTAACTCAGTCATTAACAGTAGATCTGAAAAAAATGATTCTGCTTCCTGGTGAGCACAAGGCCTTAAAGGCTACAAGAAACATTTAATATAATCAACAGATCTTTAAGGGACAGATCTTTCAAGGTATTTAGGCATTTCAACACCTAAATCTCATTTTCAAAAGGAATCTAAGCAGTTAGAAGCCAAAATCTGATTGACAGTCAATGAGATATAGACTCCTACATGTTTAAATTCCTTTTGGAAATGATTCTTGGGCTCCTAAATCATGTATAGCACAGCACCACCTAAATACCTTCAAAAATCTGGGCCTCAGACAGCTGCTCATGAACAGGAAAAAAAGGTCTTATTTGTCAAATTGCTTACTGCAAACAAATCACCATCTCCAGCAATTATCGAGTTCACATAATAATGTTGACAATTTAAATATATATGGATTTGAATTGTTTTAAATTTATGCTAATAACCTTCAAATATATTGGTTCTATCATAATTTCTGTTGACCACATTGTCTTTTATGAGACTTGGATGCTCTAAGTAGTATATTAAATCTTCTCATTTACATTTTTATTAATTTGTGGCCTTTTAACAGATTTGTATTTATTTTTAAGCATAATTACATAGCTCGATTTAGAATAAATTGATTTTTTTTAAGTATTCTCAGCAGTCCATCCAAGTTCTGTGTGTGAGAATTCTGACTGGATCAGGAAAAGGGGACCTTGACCTTACAGATGTCCCAGAATTTATCCTCTTGGCAGCTTTGACTGCAGTAGCAGTTGAAACCTATTCCAATGCTAGAGAAAGAAAGTCTAGAATAGGAAGAAAATATACTGAACAGTAGTATCAGCTCCTGTGGTTGTACTGGTGGTAGAGATGAATTAACAAACAAACAAATAAAAGGTAGCTTCCATTGAAAGCTACAGAAGCTGGACATCCACCTTTTTTAATATGATCAGAGAAATCTTTATCACACACCTCCCACCCAGTGCCGGCATGGGCTTGGAACCTGGGCTGTGACCAGACTTTCCACATCCCAATGCTGGTTCAGAGCTGGGAGCTGGGTTATGGCTGCACACTTGCCATCACTTCCTGGCATGCTGCCGGGAGCCAGGCTATGGCTGGAAGCCTGCGGCCCAATCCAGTAGACAGCCAGAACTCTGGCTGTGGGTGCCTGCTCCTGGCCTTCCCAATCTCCTGCAGACACCCGTCTGCTGCCCATTACCTGCACCCAACCTTCCCAGCCTGCAGGCACTTGCCTCCCACTCGATGCCTGCCCCTAGCCTCCCATAGATAGCCACCTCCTGCCCAATGCCCTGCATCCAGCCCTCCCAGCCTGCAGGCACCCACCTCCCATCTGCTGTCTGCACCAAGCCCTCCCAGCACCAAATGAACTGTTTTTAACAGTTTAATATTTTTAGAATTTAAAATTTTTAATTTTTTAAACTATTTTTAACAACTTAAGTTTTAGTATTTTTAATGTTAAATTACTTAAAATTTTAGAATTGTTTTGCTCTTAAAAAAAAAAAGTTTACTTTGAATATGTTGAGGTCTAGTCATAGAATCATAGAACCATAGGGTTGGAAGGGACCTCATGAGGTCATCTAGTCCACCCCTCTGCCAAAAAAAAGCAGGATCCTTAATCCCATACTCTGTACTGCGTACAAACACACACAAAAAAATTTAGTTGATAGACAAGCGGCCCTTCAGCATTGCAAAAATTATATTTGTGGCCCTGGAGCCAAAAAGGTTGGGAACCACTGACATGAAATATTTTCTGTGCACTCTCATCTAAAAAACTTCTTCTCATCTTGAGTGTGCACAAATAAACTCTTCTTTTGTAAGAGAAACCAACATTCTTGACAGAATCTTAAATGCCTGAAGTTGATTAGTGATACTAAATTCCTCATTAGCTCATTTGAATGAGCCCTAGGTAAAGCAAGATAATAAATTACTTGGTGCTGCAAGAACACCTGAGGCCACAATAAAAATTACTGCAGTTACATATTGTGCTTGAACAGAAGCTTAAAGAGCTAAGTGCAAGTAGGGAAATGAAGGCAGGCTATCTCGATGACATCTAGCTGTTTTCTCTGGGTGTGTTTTATTGCTCTTTCACTCTGTATATAAACTGTAGGCCACTAGCGAAATATTTGAGTGAGCATTACAAAGAAACAAAAGAGTGTAATGGAAACAAAATGTTAACCACAAATAAATTCCACAAAGGGGAGGAGAGTAAAAGGGAAGGTTGTTTTAGAGATGTCTCTCTGAAGTAAATGGAGAGATAATGGACTCCTGCAAATCCTGTGCTTTGCTGTAATGCAATGCCACCTAGCAGCATATGAGTATTACACACTACTGTGTAGCTTGATCAGCTGAGACTCAGAGTACAAGGATCCATTCCAATAATATGCAAAGGTCCTTTGTTTACTCATTAAAGGCAAACTCTGCCTTCAGATACACAAATTCAGTTCTTATTGAAGCCAATATGACTTGCGTACATGCAGCCGAGGGTGGAAGGTAGCCTTCACCCAGGGCAAGCTAGTGAAAGTATTGGTGCCATACTGTTCCTGCTGAAGTCTGGTGTACAGGTCTTGTTGCCAGAAAGTCTGCCACATGTGGTTAGGAATTTCAGAAGAGAACATTGAACCCATGGAGAGAGTAGTGTGGCTTGTACCTGCAGGACCTCTCCAGTTGCTGGCATTCTCTTGGAATTAGGAATCAAATATCCTTTCCTGTTCCAGAGAATGCTAGAGTTGCCTGGCCCCTGCAGAGAAATGGTGGCTTGGAACCCATCTTGTTTCTGTCCCAGAGGTAAATTGGAGCAGAAAGGCCATTTTTGCTTGTGTTTTCTAACATAGAAATAAGTTTATGTTTAGGGACTTTTGAGATTCAGCACCACAATGCTAGACCACAGGTCTGAAACAGTAAGAGTTGAAAAAAATTGCCACCCTAGGTACAGCAAAGCATCCTCTTACTTGAAGGAGGTGTTCTATTAATTCAAATCTTCAAAGTCAGTAATCTTTTTAAACTCTCAGTACAGGCTCTGTTCAGTCTAATGTTGGTACTCGTAGCCTCTGACTGCCTCAGAAAGAAAGCTGCATTCCACTCCGTGTTGGAAAATTAACATTGCAAGGGAAGGCTCTGACTTGCCCTTGAGAAACCACCTTGTTCCAACTGTTCTAAATCCCTTTATACTGGAAGCTTCCTTCCATAGAAGCTGGAGAGGAAGATAAATTGGTGAGATATTGATGCATGGATGATCTGTAGTGCAGTGGTTCTCAAAGTGATGTAGTCCTGGCATCACATGAGTGTCAGGGCATGGGTGAGGCTTTATTTCTTGGGAGCTAGGATTAGGAAGGTAAATGAATCAGCAGGCAGGAAATAGGATGTCTGTGCTATCTAAAACAAGGGAGAACACCCAAGGGACCACTTATAACTGACAAGCTAGCAATGGACAAAACAAACAAGGAGTCCTGTGGCACTTTGAATGACTAACCAATTTATCGCAGGAGCTTTTGTGGGAGAAAATCCCACTTTGTCAGATGCTTGAAGATGAGGAATTTACACCTTCAAGTGTCAGAGGAAGGGGAATTTTTTTCTCCCACAAAAGCTCATGCAAATAAATACATTTCAATCTTTTAAAAGGGCCACCGATCTCCTTGTTGTTTTGCTGAATTAGACTAAAACAGCTGCCTCTTTGGAACTTGTCAATATGCAAGTCAATGGATAAAACTAGCCTGGATCGTGAGATGAGGTAAGGATTTAGGACTTGCTTTCTGTAGTGCTTTAGTGATGATGTTCCTACACTGACGGGAGAGTTTCTTCCATTGCCAAAGTTGATTCACCTTCCCGAGATGTGGTAGCTTACAGACAGAAGATGCTTTTGTGTCGACAGTGCTGTGTACATGGGGGTTAGGTCAGTGAGTTCTTAGTTAAACCAAAGGAGTGGTCTCAGAAACCCCAATATGGTGATACTCTAATGTGGATCCATTCGTCTGGAGCAGATACTACATAAACTCATAGGGTTAGGAGGGACCACAATGGTCATTTAGTCTAACCCCTGCCAACATGCAGGATTTATTGTGTCTAAGCCATCCAAGACAGATGGCTAACCAGCATCCTTTTGGAAGCCTCCAGCGAAGGAGCTTCCACAATCTCCCAAAATAATCTGTTCCATTGCCCAACTGTTCTCACAGTTGGGAAGTTTTTCTGAGATTGAATCTAAATCTGCTGTGCTGTAGTTTGAACTCATTGCCTCTTGTCCCACCCTTGGTGACAAAAGAGAACAACTTTTCCCCATCTTTTCCAGGGCAGTCCCTCAAGTGTCTGAAGACTGCTATCACATTCTCCCCTTAATCTCCTCTTTCCTATGTTAACCATACCCAGTTCCTTCAGCCATTGCTTATGTGGCTTGCATTCTGTCCCTTTGATTATCTTTCTTGATCACCTGTGGACCCTCTCCAGTTTCTCCTCATCCTTTCTATGCATTAGTGACCAAAATTGGACACAGCACTACAGCTGAGGCCTAACCCGTGCTGAGTAAAGTGGTACTATCACCTCCCATGATCTGTATACTATGCCTCTGCTAATGAAATCTAAAATTGTATTTTTGTTTGTTGTAAGAGCATAACCTTGCTGACACACACTGTGGTGGTGATCCACCACAACTGCCAGATCCTTCTCAGTAGCACTGGTACGAAGTCAGTTATCCTCCATTCTGCATTAGAGAATTTGGTTTTGCTTTCCTAAGTGTAGCACATCACAGTTATCTTTGCTGAATTTTATTTTGTTGACTGCAGGCCAGTTCTCCAATTTATCAAGATCCATCTCAGTTTTAGCTATATCCACCAAAGTGTTGGCAACCTCTTTTTGCTTTCTGTCATGCACAGATTTGATGAGTGTGCTTTCTATTTGTCTTTCTATTTCTACATCCAGGTCATTAATAAACATGTTATATAACACCAGGCCCACAACAGATCCCTGCATAACCCCACTTGAGACCTCCCTCCAATCTAATCTCGTTCCACTGAGAGTTACTCTTTGTTTACAGTTTTTTAACAAATTATGTAGTCACTGGAGGTATTCTACTGAACCTGCATTTCTCCAGCATGCTTCTCAGAATATACAGCCCTTAGTGTGAGGGTTGCAACCTAGTATTAAGGGAAATGGCATTGGAAGGGTTTATGTGTTTAGTTAGAAAGAATTTAGTATCACTCGGAGAAGTTGGTTAAATCTAAGGGCAGACTTTATGAAATCCCCAGACAAGTAATAGGGGAGACTGGGATTGGGTGAAAAAGGAACTCGACAGAGTAGTATTAGAAAGCAAGCAAGCAAGCTTGGCAGAGCAAGGTGCATTGAAAACCATAAATCATTGATCTTTGCGGAATATGGCAAAAGACTTTTTAAATGCCCTTGAAACTTTCAAAAAGTAGGATCCACTGTCAGCCCTAAAAAATATTGCTTTTTTCCTAAGGGGAAGAAAGCCCAAATCAAAGCAGCAGTTTTAGAGGGGTTATTTCTGGTGGCTAAAACTTCTCAAACAAAATGTGCCACCTTAAAAAACAAATAAAATAATGCATGAAAAGCAAATCAGAGAAATCAGACTAAATGGAAAAGATTCCTAAAAGGTCTGGGAGAACAAAATAACTTTATGTATTTGCATACCCAGTAAATCAAAAGTTAAAAGCAGCTGTTCTTCAGGGATGGTACTCGGTGAATACAGCTTTGCAGGCAAAGTGTCCCAAGTTTAAAAAAAAAAAAAGTGCAAAAATATTAAAAATCAGCTTAGATACGTTACTCTGGGGGAAAAAAAAAACTTGATTTACAATCCTAGAAAATAGGAGTTAATGAAGTCTTAAAAAGTGTCTAGGTCAGGGGTGGCCAAACTTATGGAACTCAAGAGCCACACAAGTTCATTATTAAATCTTCAGGAGCCGCACTGTGGCATCTAGCCATAGACTTTTACCTACTAAATTGATTTGCTGATGTTCTTCCATGAGCCACATTTTTTCATTCAAGAGCCACAGTTTGGCCATGCCTGGTCTAGGTAAACAATGAAAACCTGAAGTGCATGATTTAAGAAAAAAGGCTTCTGCTGTTAAGATTTTGCACAAATTATCAATGTAAAGCCAAAAAAGAAGAAACATAAATAATCAAAAGTAATTAAATAATGAAATGTTAAAATAGTAAAAAAGAACTTTAGCGTTTAAATGAAACACAGAAAAAAAGAATACATACTTTAATAAAAAAAAAAAAACCCATTACAGCCATCTTATGTGGCCATCAGACCTAATAAAATCCTTGGTAATCAAACAAATTATGAAAAAAATGATCAGGTAGTAACCACTATACATAGTTTACCACCACTATGGTTTTTTTCCTAGAATCCCTTTATAATCATTCTGGGAAAAAAGTGCTTGTCCCAATAAATATGTTTGTAAACAATAAATTGTGGTTACTGCTGCAAGTACAGAAACAATCTAATTCAAGGTGTGTAAATAATTTAATTTTTATTTTTAAATTATTTTAATTGTCATCTAAATACACACAAATAATTGTAATACTAAGATAAAAAAAAAAAGATAACACTACCTGTCAAAAAATGAGTGAAATGGTAAGCTACTAAAATCTCAAATATTGGGGTAAAAATTGAAAATATTAAAACTTGAATACAGAAATTATTAAAGCCCAGGGCAAAGGAGTTATCTCTTTTATAAAGCAAAAATGTGTTCAAAGCTTAAATAGAAAAAAAAAATTAAAATTGCATTTTAAAACTATAAACAACTTTAAATATGTCATATGCTCGTAACTTGCAATTTACCAGAATAAGCAAAACAAATACTCTAAATGCAAAGCCGTTAACAAAAAAAAGTTCAAAGGTTCAGCTGGGAAAGCTAAGCCAAGACAGTTAAATATTTTTGGTCTCTCGTAATAAACTTTTTACAACATAGCAGAGGGCCACAACATTTAAAGCAAAAATCAAGCCAATATCAAGGAAAATCAGTAGATATAGACAGTGCGGCTCAGCCACCAAAATCCTATTAGAAAGTGCCATCCACATTCTGTTGTATTTTAAAATGTTATAGCTATAGATAATAAAGCTACTTTGAAAGGTACAGTAGCCATTCAAAAATAAAACAAAACCCTCTAATCATTAAAATCCCATCCAAAAGTTCTGTGTCACAGGTATAAAATAAATGTAGCTTATAAAGAATAAACAAAAACTATATTTTGAAGTATTATAAATGAAAACATAAATTAAAATGTCCTTGAATAAAATGAGGTCAAAATAATTTGGAATAAAAAACTATTAAAATTATACAAATATGTTCAGTTTGTGTGTCAATGTTACTAAATTTTACCAACCTTCAGCTACCTTAAAATATGCCTATAAACTTTAGAAAAAATATGGTTAAAATTATTTTGTTTAAAAAAACAAAGCCTTTCTAAACACTACTTTAAAATATGTAAGTCAAGGTGGAAGCCAGTTACAACAAAAGAGACTTAAGAGGATTGGCACAAAAATTAAACTTCTGCAATCTATATGGCATGGAGGGAGTAGGTGATGCAGCTTGGTCTACACCTCAGCCCGAATTGCACGTGCGGCAGTCAGCCATGCCCCCTTCCAGGGCTCACCAGCCAGGCCATGGCTGGCCTGCCCCACCCCCGGGGGTGGATCGGCTGGCCCAGGGGCAGGACTGGAGCTCAGAGCCTGGCCTCAGAATGGCTTGCTCCGTTCCCCTTCTGAGTGCCTGGCTGCTGACAGGACAGAGGGGCTCTCACATTGTAGTGGGCCTGGGCCCAGTTCCCATTGGCCCATACGGTAATCTGCCCATCCTGGAAGGCTCCAGACTTTTACTGGTGTTTGCATATGGGGGATATTTAACATGTGCAGGTGTAATGTGTTACCAGGAAAAGCAAGCAAAGAGTCCTGTGGCAACTTAAAGACTAATAAATTGATTTGGACATAAGCTTTTGTGGGTTAGGATCCACTTCATCAGATGCATAAAGTGGAAATACCAGTGTGTTAGGTATATATTCACATGGAAAGAAGGGTGAGTCACATTATTATGTAGAAGACCACTGTTAACAAGAGAAATTCAAACACTATGGGTATGGCACATTCACAACAGTTGATGAGAGGGTGTGAATGGTGAGAGGGAAAATTAGTTTATATAGTGAGCTAGCCAGTCCCACTCCCTAGTGAGACCTAGTCTGATAGTTGCATATGAATTCCAGCTCTGCATTTTCATGCTGAAGTCTGTTTTTGAAGGTTTCTTTTGCTGAAGTATGGTAATTTTCATGTTTGTTAATGAATGTCCTGGGAGACTGAAGTGCTCTCCTGCTGGTTTTTGCATGTTACCATTCTTGATGTCTATGATTTGTGTCCATTTATGGTTTTACATAAAGACAGTCCAGTTTGGCTAATGTATATGGTACAGAGCATTGTTGGCACATGATGCCATATATCACATTAGTAGATGTGCTGGTGAACAAGACCCTGATGGACTGGCTGGTTTGGTTTGGACTTATGATGGAGTCACTTGAGTAGATATGTGGGCAGAATTGGCAACAGGATCTGTGGCAGGGTTAAATTCCTGGGTTACAGTTTTACAGTTTCTGTTGTATGGTGTGTAGTTGCTATTGAGTATTTGCTTCAGGTTGGGGGAGACTGTCTAAGTGAGAACTGGCCTATCTCCCAATGCTTGAGAGAGTGAGGGATCATCTTCTAGGGTAGTTTGTACAACCCTGATGGAGTAGCTGGTTTGATACACTTGCCTCTGTTTAGTTTCCTCAAATTTTGTAAGTTCCCAATCTTCAAAGCATCTGACAAAGTGGGAGTTTCTCCCACAATAGCTCATGTGATAAATAAATTTGGTTTTTTTGCTGAACTAGATCAACATGGTTACCCTTTTGGAACTTTTACTGTACTATTCAGGAAAGGGATCTCATGTGGACTGGTCCAAGCTAAGACTGATGATGCAGTGGAAGTTTTTGAAATTCCAGTGAAATTCTTCCAGAACCTCCTTTCTGTGGGTCCAAATGATGAAATGTCATCAATGTAGCACAAGCAAAGGAGGGGCACTTGGGAGCGAAAGCTAAGGAAGCGTAATTCTAAGTCAGCCATAAAATGTTGGCATACTGTGAGGCTGTGCAAATACCCATAGCAATGCTGCTGACTTGACAGTATAAATCATCTTCAAACCTGAAATGGTTGTGGTTCAGGACAAAGTCACAAAGCTCAGCCACCAGGTGTGCCATGACACCATCGGGAATACTGTTCCAGGTGGCTTGTGGTCCATCTTTGTGTTGGATATTGGTGTAGAGAGCTTCTACATTCATAGTGGCCAGGATGGTGTTTTCTGGAAGATTAGTAATGGATTGTAGTTTAATCAGGAAGTCGTTGTCTTAAAGATAGCTAAGAGTGCTGGTAGTGTAGGGCCCAAAGAGAGAGTCCACATAGCCAGACAATCCTGCTGTAGAGTTATGATGCCTGACATGATGGGGCACCCAGGATTCCCATGTTTATGGCTCTTGGGTAGCAAATAGAATACTCCTGGTTGGAAGTCTAGGGGTGTGTCTATGTAGACTTGTTACTGTGGGTCTTTGGGAAGTTTCCTGAGTAGATGGTGTAGTTTCTTTTGATACTCCTCAGTGAGATCAAAATGTAGGGGTTTGTAGAATACAATGTTGAAGAGTTGCCTGTTAGCCTCATATTTGTAATCTGACCTACTCATGATGACTACAGTGCCTCTTTGACGATAATGTCAGAGGTTTTTTTTTTCTGAGGCTGGAGATGGCATTGTGTTCTGCATGGCTGAGGTTATGGGACGAGTGATGCTGTTTGTCAACAATTTCAACCCATGTATGCCAGTGGAAGCGTTCTGTGTGGAAAACCAGTCTGTTGTTGTGACCGTTAGGAGTCCACGTAAAATCTTCCTTTCTGTGGCATTGGGAGGAAGGTATCTGTGGGTTAGTGAACTGTTCAGTGTCATCGTGGAAATATTGCTTGAGTCAGAGATGGCAAAAGTAGGCTTCCAGGTTACCACAGCACACTGCATCGTGTGTGTTGGTGATGGGACAGAAAGAGTCCCTTAGATAAGGCAGAGTCTTCTGCCAGGCTAAGTGTTGATAGCTGGACAGATTAATGATGGTGGTGAGTAAGTTAAGGGTGTCACTGTTTGTGGCCCCTTGTGGTATGTAGTAATTCAGATAGTTTAGTGTCCTTTTTCCACTGTAGGGAAGCAAAGTGTGTGTTTATAGATGGCTTGTCTTGGTTTTGTGAAGTTTGAACATGTAAAAGTTTGCTTGGAAGACTGTCTCTTTATGAGAGTTTCCAGTGTTGAAAGTTCATTCTTAATCTTCTGTTTGCTATAAAGGATACTATTCAGGTTGTTATGTTGTTTCTTTGAGAGTGTGTGGTACAATCTTTCACCATGGTCTATGTAGTATGTCAATCATCATGTTACAGTAATGTTATGTAACTTGATGTTGGCATGTGGGTTCACTGCTGTGGAGGAGTATCCAAATTTCATAGTGCAGTTGAAACACTGGGCCTCTGGTAAAGTAAAAACTGCCTCTACTGGTGAGAAGTTTAGTGTGGTGGCTGAAAAGGACCACCTCTCGTATGGATGTAGGAAACATTATTTTAACTGGCTTGTCTTCTCTTTCACTCCTGCATTTCTTGTGGTGATAAATGGAGATACTTTTATATTTCCTTCCAGTTTTTTAAATAATGACACTAAAATAAAAGTTACAAATTACAGATGGATGCTTTAAAAGTAGAGCAAGCTTATCATGTGGGATTACACCCTGCTGGGCTAAATCTGTGGTGGAGAGCTTGTACCTCCTTGTTTGTGCATTGAGCCTAGTATTAATGGTAGTTTAAAGGATTACAGCTAGTGTGATGTTGGGCATGTGTTGCTCAGTAGTAATTTAAAAAAAAAACAGAGCTGGGAATATATTGCAAACATCAAACATGAAAAACAAAAGCAGTGGTATGTAGGCCTGTCTTGACATGAGAAATTGGACATGGATAAGGCTTTATTTTTGGGGAGCTTGGATTAAGAAGGTATCTTTATTGGCTACATAAGGGGAAGACACCCATGAAACCAGTTATGATGGACAAGATAACAGTGGAGATGATAAGCATGGAACATAAGATGAGATAAAGAGTAAGATGGGCATTGACACTGCATGGTTAGTATGTGCCTTACGGGGGGGGGGGGGGACCCTACAAAGTGACAAAGCTAATTCCAGAACATGTACTGTCCTGTCTAGGAAATGCAATGTAATGTGTTAATACAAAGGAAGAGATTTGCTGTGTAACTTTGGATGTGTGGTATGTCCTATACCCACTCCTATTCTTGAGTCTAATCAGTTCAGCAGAGCTTTGCTGAATGCCAAATAAAGGAACCTCAGAGATGACACTGAACTTGGGCTGAGTTCTGAGGAAACCAAATGGAAGTAATCTCTGGGGAACTCCCTACAAATGAGGTCCTCAGGCCCATGGGGGTCCACTGTGCATTGCACAGGGATCTCTCTCAAGCTAGGGCAAGAACAACTTTCTGGCATTTTTGTCATGGTGGGGACACCATTTTGTTCTCAGTACTTAATCTGCATAGTGTACTGTTATGGAGAGGATCCTTCAGTAGTACCAGAAATGAAAGGTGTCTGGGATACCTACTCAGAGAGGATCTTGGTGGGGGGAGTTTGGGAACCACAGTGCCACTCTGTCATTCTTGCCTGCATGATCTCCAGTACTCACTGCACAGTAACAGTTGGCGAACTCTGCCTTTTAATTGTTTGCACTGTATGCAGTAGTTGTGAGAACACAGAACTGACTTCATGGTAAGAGGTTTTTAAAAATGTGTCTGTTCTACTAATTCGAACTAGATGTGGAACTGCTATAACTTTGATCAAAACCATGGAAAATTTCTGTGTTCCTGACTTGGTACAGCTATGCTTATAGAAAGACTGTCTCATATTTTTCAGCATGAAAATAAAGGAATATGAAAGTGATTTTTCAGATTTTGTAAGCAAGCTTTTGTAAGGAAGAATTCAAGTTTGATTATGAACTATAGTGGGCTATGTCCATGCTTTAATCCCTTCATTTTTAATTCTGGGGACTTCATTAAATAGTGTAGTCTCTTGGGTTCTTTTGTTACGCTTCTCTTGGAAATAAGTAATGTGCATAAAGCCTTCCAAATAGGACTCAAAATAATATCCAGTGCACTTTGAAATGTTGAGGGGCAGTATAATGAATGAATGCCTTAAAATTCTCAAGATTTTGGAAGTTGGCATGATTGTGTTAGTCACATAGCTGCTTTTTGATTAAGTTTACGGAACTGGAACATCAGTAGCCTTTTTAAATAAGAGCAAAATAGCGCATAATCAATACATATCTTTCAATGTAGTATTGATTTCCCTTATCTTTTGCATTTGTTAAGTCGGGGATTTCCAAAGGGGGTTAGGTACTCTGATCCCATTTCAATTCAATGGGAGTTGGGTGCCAAAATGCCAACCTAAATTAAATGATGTTAATATTAGGAAGATGTATTGTTTCTATCACAGAAGCACTTAGAGGACCTGATGGGGAGTCGAGGGGGGGCTCTCTTGTGTTAGTGGATGTACAAACACTGATCAAGGCATAGCCCTTGCCCTAAAAAGCTTACATTTTAAGATGTACAAAATATTATACCACACACTGAGATACACAGGGATTAACTGACTTATCCAAGGTTATGCTGAAAGTTTGCAAAAGATTTTAGAAGTGAACCTAGATCTCCTTAGCTTCAGTCCTTTGCTTTAACCACAAGATTGCCTTTCATGCATCAGTATTATAAGGAGCTGAATGTTATCTAAACTCCAGTATAATTTATCTTCAGTTCGGCTTAGTGCCTGCCTTCAGCACTGCTGAGCAGGAGGAGCTGGTCACATTTTCCTCCAAACAAGTGTTATGCATAGGGCCCTGCACTGAATGTGTGAGGAGTCAGAGATGTACCGAGTGTGCAGAGTACAGCCAGGTGGAGAGGTTGGATAGCACTCCCACGAGTGAGAACTGTTATGTTTTTTTTAAAGTTCCATGAGTCTCTCCTTCCCATGGAAGCAACCTCCCAGGTCTGCCCTGTGAGCTAAGGTCTGATTCCCAGGCTCAGATACGCATACTGAGTGTGCCTTTCATCGAGGTGGTGTGAGTGTGGTTGATGGGGGAGCTCTAAGCTATTACAGAGAATTCTTCCTTTGGATGTCTGACTGATGAGGCTTGCCCATATGCTCAAGGTTTTGGGGGGGCAGGAGGGTGTTGTCCCTCAGGGCAGATTGGCAAAGGATCGGTGACGGGGGGGGTTGCCTTCCTCTGCAGCATGGGGCATGATTTACTTGCTGGTGGACTCTTTGTACCTTAAAGACTTTAAACCAATGGTTCCCAACCCTTTTGAGTATGAGGACCATTTTTAATATCAAAAAATTTTGTGGACCCCCAAATGATGACAGTTGTTTTTGGGTACCGAGTGTAGGCAGAGGTTCTGCACAAGGGCAGTGGAGAACCTGGCCCTCGCCTACTTCCAAAGGGTTGGGACATATCCAGAGTGTGGCTGCTCAGAGCAGGCAAATACAATTCATTCAGAGCAGAGGTGCCAAACTCATTCACTGTGGGGGGACACATTGGAGGGCGGACACCTGTTGCCGGCCATGTGGCCACACGGGTGCCCCAACCCTTTCCCCCTCCATGTTCAGAGCAGCATGGGCTCCCCTTCCCAACCCCACAGGCTCTCCCACGCTTTCCCTTTTCCCTGTCCTGTGGGCTCCCCTTCCCCACACTGGCTCCCTGACTCTTGCCCTGCTCTGGCGAAAGCCTGCCTTTGAAGTTCACTGCTGCAGACAGCTTCCAGGTACACCCCAGGCATTAGCTCTGCAGACCGAATCAGCACCCTTGGGCCATAAGTTTGACATCCCTGATTTAGAGCCCTCTCCAACATGGATTGCTGGCTGGCAGCAGCTGGGGCCAATGTGTTCAGGGACTCCTTGCAATAACTCCACAGACACACAGGAGTTCCCAGACTACAGGTTGGGAACTACTGCTTTAAACCATGATTTGAGAACTTTAATAACTTAGTCATAGGTTAGAGGCTTATTGCAGGAGCGGGTTGGTGATTTTCTGTGGCCTGCATTGTGCAGGAAGTCAGACTAGATAATCACATTGGTCCCTTTTGAACTTAGAGTCTAGACAGCAGTGTAGACATGGCAGACCTGTCTCCAGTAGACACCCACTGGCATCAGACTTTTTTTCTTAGTTCAACTTGGCCATGCCTCTGCTGCCACTACCAGTGCTACCCCAGCGACACTGCTCTCCTCTATGTGTGCCAGCCCAGTGAGCATGAAGGAGCAAATGTGTATACCAACAGGGGGAGTCACAGCCCGGCTTGTAGTGTTGACATAGCTTTAGCATGTCTAGTACTGCTGAGAATGCATGTGCCCCGCTTCTGTACAAGGCCCAGGACTGTAGCTCTGAAGGGTTGGCTCGCTCCTCCATGCAGGTGCAACAAAGGGGTAAGGCAAGGGGCTTTCTAAAGTCTTGGCAGGTGGCAGGAGAAAACAGACTATAATTTAACAGCTTTCGTATGAACAGCGCTGGGCACCAAAGGCTACTGACTGGTCTTTATCAATTTCACCTTGCAGCATGGGCAGAATGGAAGGAATTAGAAGCTAATTATACTCTTAGGGCCAATCTACTTTAGGGGTTTCCATTCTGGCCTAGCCACATCAGTGCAGCTACTATGACAAAGTTTGTCCTCAACCTTGGCGGATCCTGTGCTTCCCTTGGGAGGTGGGTCTGTTTCCCTCAGGTCACCAGGCCTGGGAAAGGTTCTTAGCCCCCTCTTCAGGCAAGGGTTTTTTCTTCCACCAGCCTTTGTGCTTGTGGGGCTCTTCCTGGCCAGCATTCTGCTCCTTCTCTAGATCTGTCTTTTTTCCAGTTGCACCTTGCCTCCTGTCACACGCTCCTGTAGCTCTCCTCACTCTCACGCTAGCTACCCCCTTTCTCTGGTGTAAGGCTTTTTAACAAGTCCTGGGTGAGGCCTCAATTAGCTTCAGGTATGCTAATTAACCTGGAGTTACCACTGCTCAGCTACAAGAGGAAAAGGGACTTGCTGAGACTGGGGCTGATATATTGACTTTATAGAACTCTCCAGAAACCCTCCAGTCTGACCCTATCACACTAGTGCAGCACCAGTGTAAACTGGGACTTTCACAAGTACAATTTGCCCCACTCAATGCAAGTGACACTTTACACCACTGAGATCCATTTATACAGAAAAGGAGGGGTGGGATGGTTCTAGCTCTTCTACAAGGCTGTTCACTTTCAGTTTCTAACTGAAAACTTCCCAGGTTTTACAAAAGATTCTATTCAGTTTTTAATGCTTTCTTTCATCTGGATTTTGGACCATGCAACTTCATGAAAATACTGATTTACGTTACGAAAATCCTAATATATTTTATTTGGCAGATATATTTAGGCTGATAATAAATTAGTCTACTGTAGATGTCTGTTAAAGAAAGAAAGTAAAGAAGCTGCCTGCTAAAGTAAGGCAGTGCCATGGAAGATCGGCACACACACAGAGATGAATGTGTTCCTACCGTTAACGTACAATTCATGCAATAAACTGAAGAATTAAACAGCTTTTTCTTTCATTACTCTTATTTTCCTGTACTTGCTGTTTTTTTCCTACCCTGTCACCCTCCAGTATTAACCACAATATTTTTCCAGAAAACTGATGTTAATTTTTGCACCAGTTTTCCCCCATTTATTATTTTTTAATAAACACTGATATATTCATGGGAAATTTTAAACAAAACAACTGAAAAAGAAGGGCCTTACTATGTTGGTATAAAAACTCCTAGTCTAGACAACCCCTGGAGTATGTTTTTCTGCAGACTGTATCCTTTGCATATTTTAAAGTGCAACTGCTGCTGACCCTTTTGAGTTTAGGAAGGAAGAGCAGGCTCTGTTTAAAAAAAAAAAACAAAAACAAAAAACACAAACAGGGAAAATAGCTAAAAATACAATAACCACATAAAAAAGAAAAAGAAAAGGGCAGGGAGCAAGAGAAGAAACCATCAGGAAAAGACATTTAAAAGGAGATCAAAAGAAGAAAAATTTGAAGAAAAGAGATTGAAACAGTGAAAGAGGATTGGGAAAGACAAGCACAGAATTGCCCCCACAATCATCTTTGCTGGTTGCAGTGGTACACACCCAGCATTGTGTGGTGTATTTGAGGAGGTGAGCACAAAATCCTGTCTTCACAAGGGCACCGACCTACCGTGTTTGTGAAAGGTGCTGTGGTAGTATTCACAGAAGCCAAAACACTCTGTTGTCCACTGGACAGGTATAAGGTAAGTTTCTAAAATAGAAACTTCCCCAGACTTATCCATCAGTGTGCCCCTATTTCATTCTCCAGTCCTTTGCTTGTCTGAGGTGGACCATAGTACCCATTGTGAGAGCCCTGCAAATCCGCTTTATGCCCACGGATTGGAGACAGATATCTTTAGATAATTTTTTGGCAGAGGGTGGATTGGATGTGGGTCTAAAAGGCAGGGAAGCAGCTATCTTCAGCTAATAGCCTTTGAGTCTGCTTCCCCACCTTTGAGATCTGGGGGCTGGCTGCTGATCAGCTATTCTGTGGGGGCTCCCTCCTGACAGCCACCAATCAACAGTTTCATGGGCTTCCCCTGCCAGCCAGATTGGCTGCTGGTGGAGGAGCTTCTGCAAAACAGCTGATTGGTGGTTGGTGGATGGACCCTACAGAACAGTTATTGGGGAGCTGCCCTGCAGGCTGCCAATCAGTCAGCTGTTCCGTGGGGTTCCCCTTCATGCCAATCAGCTGTTGGCCACTGCCTGGAGAGGTTTGGGACCCCAAAGCTGCAGGTACATGGGTGGCAGATGACAACACTGTGGCAGATGTGGAGTGAATGCGGATACATATTTGTGTACCTGCACAGGGTTCTACCCATTGTGATGTGGTCACCAGCCCAACAGAGGGAGATGGAGAAGACATCAGCTGCTCAAGTGCTGAAAACTAGCTTTTTGATTTGAGCCCCTATTGATTCATTCTTTGTGAACCAGCATTCAAAGTCTTGTCTGTATGAACATTAGGGGAATGGCCATTTTTACTAAGATGTGTTCATGTGCAAAGAAGTATATTTGTTTGTGATCGTTCATGTTTCTTGGTCCCTATTTCTTGTATCTTTATTTGAAACATTTCAGGGAGAAGCAGCAAAACAAGCTGACTTACATGGCTACTCACATATCATCAAAATAGAAAATTGTCTGCGAACAGCCCCTGTAGATGAAAATTCTTTCACCAAAATGTTTGGTAGTTACTTACAGTTACCAACTACCTTTAGAGAAATCGAGGTCAGTTTCCAAACAGTTCTTGGAAGAAAATAATACTACATTTGTCAGACAATCACAGCAAGTGATGTGTCTAGCTTTGTTTTACACATAAACTACCTAGTAGCCTTTAGATAATAACTTTTAGCCATTACCAGGCTGTACTAGATTTGAACCACAGACTTAGTTATTTTATGAAGGTTATTTTAGTTACTTTATGAAGCCATTTATAGCTGGTGATGGAATTAACACTGAGCAAAATTGATTTTTTAGGAATTGACTCACAGGAATTAAATGTGAATCGAATTAAAAAGAATTTATAATGTAAGAGAAATGTAAGTTAATATGATCGCTTTTTTTAAAAACCTCATTTTTTTATCTGACAAGTTCCTTAGAAAACCAGGCATTTCATGAATTCCAAGTGCACTGAATTAGTCAGTTTCATACAGGGGCCACCCATTGAGATTTGGCAAAGGATGCTAAGCCTAGCGCCTACAGAGAACTGCTGATTGCAAACAGACTTAGAACATAAAAAGAGATTCCTTTCTAATAGGAGGAATTTGTTCAGCTACATCCTCAGAGACTGACATGAACTGTTTGGAAAGCCTCAATATTCTGTACATATCAGGGCTTGCCTTCAATAATAGGTACTGATCTAGTTTAAAAATAAAAATGATCCCCAGTTTCTCTACTACAGAAGCCTGGACAATTATGTGCCTTCTACAGATATACAGACATTTCTATAATATCTAAATTAAAATTTTCAATTAATTGAATTTCTCCATTTGTATTTACAGACTTTTTACAGGGCTACTGAAAATACTGTATGGTGTATTTTGTTAAGTTACCAGAACAATCAGCATTAAAATACACATCAGATAGGGATTGTCTGTGAATTTATCCTCGAGATACTAGTATTTGTGTCAATAAAGTCATGTATCCTACACAAATGTGAATTAAGAGAATTTTCCTTTTTAGCTTCAGTTCTGATAATAAGCAATGCCACATGGAAACAGAATGCCCAGAGGGATAAAAAGGTTTAAGTACTTCAAATGCTCCGTACTGCCTGGCTGCAACACATAGTGGAATTGTGAAATTTCATTGTTTGATCATGGGAATGGAAAAATGAACTTGTCTTATGTAGCACCAAAAATAAATGCCATGCCATTTAAAATAATAGCCATGCCTTGGGTGTGAGTTTTGATGTGCTAAATAGCACTTAAGTGGCTGAGAGATATGAGGCTGCACATACTAAGGGCACCAATTGGCTAGTGACGATTTAGGCCCTGATTTAGCAAGGTACTTAAGTATTTGCCTAACCACAAACTGCTTCTTATGGAACTAATCAGGTGCCTAAAGTTAGATACATGCTTACATGTCTTTACTGAGTTGATAATTTAGCAATGTTAATATTTATGCATGTCTGAGAAAATGACCATTTATATAACAAAAGCCACCAATTAGAATTTGTTAAGAGCAGGCTACATGTTTGTCCATACATGGAGTTATTCAGAAATAGCTTTTTCTGTAGATGAAGCTACACAGGGACAAAGCAGTCTCATTTCAGAAGAGCAAGTGTGTCTACATGTGAATTGCTATTGTTCTTTTAATACTCCCCCACCTTCATCTGCATTTTAATCTGCAAAATGGAAAACTCAGTAATAATAAGGAATTTCAGCTATCCCATGTTGACTGTGTATAGGTCATCCCTAGATGTCATGTATGATTACTTCTTGGTGCAGCTAATCTTGAAACCCACAAAGGGAGAGTGGATTTTTTTTTAGTTCTAAATGGTGCACAAGATGTGGTCCAAGAGGTGCATACAGCTGAACCACTCAGTAATAGCAAACTTAATATAATTAAATTTAAACATCCTTGTAGGGGAAGAATGCCAAAGAAATCCACCATGGTAGCATTTAATTTCAGAAAGGGAAACTATCAAAAATGAGGAAGCTAGTTAAACAGAAATTAAAAGAAACAGTCACAAGGGTGAAATGCATGCACAGTGCACTAAAACTATTTAAAAATGCCTTAATAGAGGCTTAAATTAAATGTATGTGTGCAAATAAAATAAAAACCAATAAGAGGACCAAAAAATGCCTCTATGGCTAAACAGCAGAGTAAAAGAGGCAATTAAAGGCAAAAAAAAAATTTTTTTTAAATTGGAAGTCAAATCCCATTGATGAAAATAGAAAGGAGCAAATACTGTGGGGAATCACCTGTGGCAATATAATTAGGCAAGCCAAAAAAGAACTTGAAGAACAAATAGCAAAATACACAAAAAATAATAGCAGGAAAAAAAATGTAAGTACATGAGAAACAGGAAGCCTGCCAAACAATCAGTGCCAGGGCCATCCCTAGGGGGGTGTGGGGCCTTGGGTGAATCGCCCTCTGCCTGGCCCCCACACATCTCCCCCAGCACCAGGGGTGGAGCTGGCTGGCCCAGGGGAGGGACAGGCTCCTTTTCTGGATGTCCCATGCCAGAGACCAGGAAAAATGGTGAAAAGCAATAGCCCAGTTCAGCACTACTGGTCCACCCCTTCCCCACCCACATTGCTTTCGGCTCTGTGCCAGAGCAGCAGGGAGAAGCAGGAGGTAGCATGGCTGGTGGGTAACAATACGGGCCCTGCGCTGCCTCCTTCCCCTTCCCTGCTGCTCTGACACGGAGCCGAAAGCTGCGCATATGGCTGAGGGCGGACCAGCAGTGCCGAACTGGGCCACTGCTTTAGGCTGGCTCGCCCAATCCCCAGAATGGGGGAAGGGCAGTGGTGCGGGCCCCACAGGACCCCCCCCAAAGCACAGGGACCTGGGCAGCTGCCCATCTTGCCCTACCCTAGGGTCGGCCCTGAGTGCGGCCACTGGACAATCAAGGTGATAAATGAGTGATCAAGGGAGACAAGGCCATTGTGGAGAATGAATTCTCAGTGGTGCTCTTCACTGCGGAAGATGAGGGGATTCCCACTTTGGAGCTATTCTTTTTAGTTAACAAATCTGATAGGAGAGATTTTGGACCAAATCAGTAAATAAAACCAAGTAAGTCACCAGGACCATAAATCATTCATGCACACAGGAATTCTGAAGGATTTGGGAAAGGAAAATGCAGAACTATGAACAGTGGTATGTGACCTATCACTTAAATCAGCCTCTATACCAGATGACTGTAGGGTAGTTAAGGTAATACTGATTCTTAAAAAAGCAGTCCTGAGATTATGTTGGCAGTTGTAGACTGTAAGCTTAACTTCAAGATCAAGCAAGTTGATTGAAATGGAAGTGAAGAACAGAATTATCAGCTACACAGATGAACTCGATTTGTTGGGGAAGAGTCAACTCTGTTTTTATAATGGGAGATCATATCTCACCAGTCTATTAGAATCCTTTTAGGTGCATCGACAGGCATGTGGACAAAAGTGATTCTATGGATATAGTGTGCATGGAGTTTTAGAAAGCCTTTGATAATGTTCCTCAGCAAAGGCAGCATGAGGCAGGCATGTCATATTCCACATTAAAAGTGTCTTTTCCCAGAAGACTTCAAATAAATTGAGAAAAAGAAGTTAATTTTTCAATAAAGCCTATTAAGTAGCAGAGGGTTTTCAGTGGAGATGCTGTGCAAGGTTCTTATCTCCCCATATACCATCCCTAAAATCCATCTTCTCATCTGCATCACCATTCCTAACACTCTGATTCATACCAAGGTTATTTCTTACCTCAGTTGTTGGACCGATCTGAATGGAGCTGCACTAAGTCACACCAGCAGATAGTGTGACATTTTTAATAAGTAATTACGGTTACCTAACAGCTGTTAATTTGACAAATGTAGCTTGTTTTGTTTCCTTACTCCCACTTATTCAACTGTTCGTTGTTCACTACAAACTCTCATGGGCTATGTCTGCACTTAGAATGTTAGTTGGAATGAACTTTCTTTGAACTAATTAATTCAAACAAATAACGGTTAATTCAAACTAAGTTAATTTGAACTAACATGGCCCCACTAGAAACCCAAATAAACTAGTATGTCCATGGACAGGACTTGCTAGTTCAGTTTAGAAAGGGGGCACCATTGGAAGTGTGGTAATATGGCACCCAAGAAGGGCCATGCCCCCACCCACACCAATGCTTAGAAACAGGAAGGCCCTCTGGGAGGAGGAAGGGCAAACCATGTTAATTCGAAGTAATGGTTAGTTTGAATTAATGAGGTTCCGTTGGGTTAATTCAAACTAATAAATTCAAGTTAACCGTTACTTCAAAGTTAAGCGAGGTTTTATAACTTTGAAGTAAGGATTCATCATTTTGAAGTAAGGAATGCATTAGTTTGAAGTAATGAAAGCCAGTATAGCCATGCATTAATTTAGTTCAAAGTAATCCTCATAATTCAAGCTAAATTGTAAGTGCAGACACAGCCATAGTCATTTCAATAGACTGAACATTTCAAGTTGAAAGAGTCCTAAAACCTCAAACATCTAATTCTGCAGTTTGGCACACCTTCTACATTAAAAGTGGGCATACAAAAAGTTTTTCTTCAAATGCAGTTCATTTTTGGTGGAAAAAAAAGGAGTCATGTGGCACTTTAAGACTAACAGATATATTTTTTGCATGAGCTTTCGTGGGAGAAAATCCCTTAAAGTGCCATACGACTCCTTGGTTTTTTTGCTGGACTAAACTAACACGGCTCTCCCTTTGGAAATTGACATTTTGGGTGATCCTTTCCAATGCTCCCACAAATCTCTGCTCTTTGCTATTTGGAGTAGTCCTGTTAAATGCTTCCAGGTTACTTGCCTCTGTACTTGAACCATTTAGTGAAGCTACAAAAGGTTGGAGCCCAGTAAATGGCTTTTAATTGCTTATCTCTGGAAGCCACCTAACAACACATAATAAACTTGGAAAATTTTTGATCGATTTATGCACAATGTAAATGCAAACTTAAATGTTTAGAAGTTTACTGGGAGAATAAACCTAGCCAAAATGGTGATATCAACCAGATAACTAAGCCTCACTTCAATGGCACCAATTAAACATCTCAAAATATATTTTTTTTTAAAAAGTGAAACAAAGTCAATGTCTGCATTATTTTTTCTAAAACATAAAATGGTATTAGCATTTTAAAACAGCAACAGGAGTCCACTGGAATTGCAATGAGTGGATTCCCTTCTGCTGAGCTCTCAGATATTAGGGACGAGCATGCTGGATGTCATCTGGATGGCTATGAAATAGTCCCTGAGAGGATGGGAAATGTTGCTCCTAGAAGACTTTCATAAATACCAAAATAATTATGACTGTGACACTCTTGCTGGATAAACCCTTTCCTATTGATGCTCAAGGCAAGTCCACTGATGTTGTCAGTCTATAACATTACTTTTCATAGCTAAGTGTCAACTCCCTTAATCTCTTAGGTTCTTGGTTATTTACATGTCTAACATTTCTGGATCTCACTATACACATTGTCCTATAAACTAACCATTGGTTTGACTTGTTTTTGCTTTAATATATTAACTTTCATTGAGCTCCCTCAGAATTATATAAAACTGGCTTTTCCATTGTCACTTCCATACCAGATTTATTGTATAAGACACGATAAAATCTATACGTAGTCTTTCTCTACAAATTGCTTTATTGTAACACAAAGAAGCACCAAAGCTTGTTCCATAGAACAATAGAAAAAGAAAGAAGATGAGGATCTGAGATTTGGCCATGTTGAGTTAAAGATGATGGTGAGACATCCAGGAGGAAATATCAGAGCCTCCAATATACCAGGCCAGGATATGGGATTGGATGGATATATGGAAGCAAGACAAACATACAGAGATTTCTAAGTCATTTTAGAGGTGGTTGTTGTAACAGTGGAAGTACATAAGATCACACAAATAAAGTGTGTGTAGGGCAATAGAAAAAGGGAGCCAAGATACAGCAGTGTGGTACATCAGTGGACATTACTGGAAATACAGGATTTTTTTAGAGCCTCCTAAATACACTTAGTAATTTTTCCTGTCATATGCAAAAAGATTTGCATATACCCAGTTGATGGTGCCAATAGGAACAATGTTATTTTTAACAATGAGATTTTGGAGTGTTTGATTTTCATCTCTAAGATGATAGAAGCAGAGCAATCTTCACAAGAGCTCTTAGCTAAGACTCTGCTTTGCTGAAGTTTATTCTGTGTTTGTTACAACTTCAGCAATTCCGTATAGTTAATTGGCCACCACAGTCACTGATTGTCACTTGCTTAAATGACAGTGTAGCGGAATATTGTTGTATGGTCTTGCACCGCATGAAATCTATAGCTGCTTCTATCTAGTGTTTCCTATCCCAGCAAGGGCCCCTAAATCTCATTCTTTGCAGTCAACCCTTGCCCTGTTCTCCTAGAAAAGAAACCATTGAAAAAGATACATTTCCTCGCTCACCCCCCCCCCCCCCCGCCCTGATCTCCCTCCAGCACAGATTTATTTACTATGGGAACTACTGACTGTAGATCATGAATAGCTGGTTAAAATGATCAATGGTTTCCTTCATTGAAATGAAAATCTAGTTATAGGATGACATGTATTATTGTTAGAATTACTATGGTGATAACCCACCAAAATGTTTGAGATTTTTACACCAATTCATTTTCCTTTAAAGCAAAACCTTGTGTAAGTTGACGGTTACCATGGCTTCACATTGCTCAACATTAGTTACTCTGGAAAAAAAAAAAAAAAACTTGCATTTTTTTTTCCACTCCAAAAAGAAGTATTGTTGTGCAAATTGAAATCTATACAGACAAAGGGATTTGAATTTAAAAGGAATTTCAATAAAAGCATTTAAAATAAACCCAAGAAGGAAGAAAACATGTCAATTTGTAGAAACAAACTAACTTGGAGGCCACTGAGAAATCTGAACTTCAATAAATTCTCCAGCAGAGCACAGATGTGGGTGCTCTCCCACCCACTAGCTTCCAGGTAATTTCACTGTTTGAGAGAGCCTCTAACTTATGTACGATATTAGGAGGAAATTAGTGCTAAGGGGAATTAGTTGCTTGAAAACACTACAGCATGTTTAATGTCTTGACTGGAACTTTTTTCCATAAAAGAGTGGTTGTTTCACAATACATAGGTATGCTATTATTTAGATACTTCTTAAAAAAATGTACTCGGAGAGAAAATGCACGTATAGTGGGACTGTCACAAGCCTAGCCAGAGCTTTACACAGCTGGTTTGTTGCTCTTTGTCTTGTATCATCTGATCTAGAAGTCTCTTGTAACCTCTCCTGTAAATGTGTAATTTCACAGAGAAACATTGGTACTCACCATTGTATTGGATAAGGCCCTTCATAAGTTCATAAGGTTCAGATCTGTTGAGAAGGAAATATGTCAGCTGTTTATCTTCCACTGAACATATTGGTAGCTGGCAGGCAGCAGAGGAAACCTTGGCTCTGTCTCCCAGCACGCTTATTTTGAGGTGGAGAGGAGTTAGTAATCTGCTACTGGCAATGTCTAAGTTTTCCTTGTACTGATGTTCTTGATAGATGCAATATATCACTTTGGCAAGAGGTAGCTCTGCTAATGCAGTTCCTGACTGAGCTCATTGAGGGAGGTGGATGATTTGTGCATTGTTCTAACAAGGTCACTAATGGTTCAGCCAGGGGGACTGAAAGGCACCCCATCTTAAAGCATCACCATTCCCTGCATTCCCCCCATGGAAGTTGCTTTCTTTACAGCCTGTATACCACAGAACCTTACAGCAAGTTTTTGCTGTTGAATGATAAAGTTGGACTGACAAGGATGTCTCATGATCCATCCAACTTGATGAACAGCCCAGTCTCCCTTTTTCAGCCTTATTCGAAATACTGTATTAAATAGGTTTTTTTTATTTATATAATAAATTTAGATGCACATTTATATTTAGAGACCTGATTTTTGTGTGGACAAATATATGTGGGTGCAGTTTGCACGCCCACCTATAGAGACCCCGCCAATTTGCCCTTTCCCAGGTTTGGGTTTGGACCAGGAACTGGAGGGAGGAAACCCTATGACTTCCTGGGTCCTGGGAAAGAGAAGGTATTGTCGCCCTTGTCAACAGGGGGGCGGATATAAGTTAGATAATGAAAGGTTTTGTTCCTCTGGGGATGCTGGAGGGTTTTGTTCCTCTAAGGGTGACCCCAAAAGAACCTCCCGAGAGAGGACAATTATAAGTACCAGAAAACACAAATAGGTAGGAGGAGCCAGACAAATAACAGTCACAGCGAGACGATGTGCTAAAGATTTATTTTCCTCTTTATTAAAAGCAAAAGGGATTACTGATAAAAAGGAAATTATGTATAAGGCAAACAGAAGAATCAGGCTTATGAGTGAAGTACAGAGTTTACAGCCCATTTACCTATTAGCCAAATAATTGTTATTACAATCCCCAAATACAACCAGAAGATTAGCAGGTGAAGCTGCATCAAGCTAATACTGGCCAGGACTATTTCTACTTAGTTCCCTATTTGACTGTGTCTAGTTCCTATCTCCTACTCTATTTCTCTCTCTCTCTTCTGTTCAGTTTGTCAGTTTCTATTTTTTATATTCTTGCCCAGTCCGTGAGAGCTGTGCCTGTTCCCCAAAAGCTGGGTCCTTTGGTTCAGGTTCACGATAGTCTCTTCAAGTCAGCCCAAAGATCACACACAGTCAGATTTTCGGGGAGCTCCGAAGATCACCCACAGTCAGGTTTTCAGAGGGTGGGCGCCACCCCGTTAGGCGGGGGGACTATATCTTTATATTGTTTCTTTAATGTCACACCTGACTTTGACATTTCCATTAAAATGCCCTTTTAGGGGCATCTGAGAGAAAACCGCGCTTCCTCAGTAAGGGAGAGAAAACCGCGCTTCCTCAGCAAATGAGAGAAAACTGCAGTTTCCTTAGTCTCCTATCTGGCTTGTCTTAGGTTTAATAGACTGACGTGGTTTCTTTCTTAGGGTGCCTGACTTTCAGCTTACCTGCCTGATTAATTTGATTAACTGTTGTTTAAGACAGGCTTTAATTGATTAATTGTTATTTAGGACAGGCATCAATCAATTGATTGCTATGTAAGACAGGCACAGTTTTGATGACATTTACACGTAAATGTGACTGCAAATTAGGTAGCTAAAAATCTAAATGACATCAGATGTGCTTTCATGCAGTATAATTGTAGCTGTGTTGGTCCCAGGATATTAGTGAACCAAGGTGGGTGAGGCAATCTTTTACTGGACTGATTTCTTGTCTCACCACCAGAACTTGTAAAATAAAAGAAATTACTGTAACTTCACCCATGTAATCTAGGAGATGTTCTTGTAACTGTGGAAAGGCAGAGGAAAATCCTTTAAAAATCAGTCCTCTAGGCTATTTATGTGTCATTAATTCAGATTTTTTTACTTTACATTTCTTTAACACTGGTGGCTGATTGTTTTATTATTTGACTAAATGACAGTATTTCTACTTTTATCTGTGCTAGTTTTCAAAGGGTATTATGAATCTACTTTTTTACAAGGGGCATGGGTAGATCAATGTAAACAGGTAGGTTCTGGTTACAGATCTGTTAAATGTTGGTATAGTAGTAGGTAGTCGAGCTTGTATTTGATACAGCAGGATCATTTGTGAGCATATACATGGTTACTGATGTACCATTATACATGGCTCAAAGTGTCTTATAGTTGATACATATTTGATATAGCACTGTCATAGGTGAGTAGGGTGTTTTATGTGTGGAGATATGTTTCTTTTATAGACATAAGAGATGGCAAAGCATGGATGCAGTAAGTGTATGCAGTGTGAATTTCCAGAAAAGTAGCCATGCTAGTCTGTATACAGCAAAAAAAACAACTAGAGTCCTTTGGCACCTTAAAGACTAACAAATTTCTTCAGACATAAGCTTTCATGGGCTCCAAACCACTTCATCAGATGCATCTGGCGAAGTGAGTTGGAGCCCACAAAAGCTTATGCCTGAAGAAATTATAGTTGTTAAGGTCCATGGGACTCTCATTGTTTTTGTTGTACTGTATACAGTATGATTTCTTTTTAACTAAGTCCCTAGCTGCTAAAATAGTTTTGCTCAAATGTTTTAAGAAGCAGCATTTGAGACTGAAATACTACAGTATTTCAGTTTCTAGAAAGTAGAAATACCTTCTGAAGACCAACTCTTAAATTCTTTCAGTCCCATAAATTGTTTGTGAAAGCTAAAAAGCCCATAAGAAATAAAAACACAAATATAGACACGTTTATTGTGGAATTAGATGTTCTTAAATAGGGGGTGTTCAAGTGCTCATAATCCAATTATAAGGCTCATTTTAATTTAGAAGACAACTAGTTTATCTTGATGATCTTTGTGAAAACATAGGCTGAAAATATGCTGTCTTTACTCATTACCTGTATCATCTCATATCAATGGGTGACCAGGTGTTGCAGAGTGAGAGAGAGAGAATTATAAACAAGTAAAATAAGTTATTGTATCTGTGTCCTCTCGTTTCTCTCCATAAAGGTTTTTTGGTCTTTTTTTGTTACGCACATGCTCGAATGATGCTCTGAACAGAAATGTTGTCCCAAATCACAACCGCTACCAGTACAAACAGTGTCTTGTGAAGAATTTCTCTCTACATTCTTTTACAAAACTTCCTGGGTCTTGTGCAGTTATGAAGGCTGTGGAGTTTGTTTGCCAATATTTCAAATCCTCGTTGAGAATACAGTCCAAATGCCACCAACATACAAGTGATTGATCATATATTTTGAAGGCTGTTTGAATTTTTCCTTGTGCTTTAAAATGAGGGTTGAAAAATTCTTAGCATTTTTTTTGGTTAGTTGTTTTGAAAAGACAGTACAATATTCAGGGTGTTTGTTTCTTTATTTTTCTTCTTCATCTTAGTAAGAGATGGCTGAGGAAATGTTGTATCTAGAAAAGTAAACTTTGGTAATCATTTTGGAAGACTAGCTAATCCAAAACCAAAAAGAGAGTTTTGACAGTTTTCTATTGCAGGCATGTGATAGCCATAACACACCTATAGTTCTTGAAGTCTGTTTGCAAATTTTTTCAGCCTCTTTACCTCTTTTAATCCTTGTTATTACTGATTCTGTCTTTTTCTATCCAACTGAGAGCCAGTTATTGACAGTTTTGTGGGATTACTTTGTTGACTTTAACAGATGCCATGCAGATCCAGGTTTCCACTCCAGTCTTTAGTTTATGTGAACACACACTTCTGCCTGAAGAGGTCCCAATAGTACCTGTGTTTCAGACAACCAACAGGTTCTCTTTTACATCAGTGAGGTCCTGATCCCAACTCCGGGTCTTAAGGTGCTATAGTAATAAGAAGAATAATTGACAGCAATAAAATTATCTGGTCCTTTCTTTGCTTCTTAAGACTAAATATTGAATTTATGTTTGACTGTGTGACTATAATACTCTAGAGAGTATGGTAACAGTATTAAAAATCTAAAGTGTGTGATCAACTATAGCATATTTACACAATGAAAATTTGGGTGATCAAGCACAGCTGAGTCTAAAATTGATGAATTTGAGGTAAAATGCTGTATTGACCTTAAATCCTTTCAAAGCAGGCATACATTTTTCTTTCTTTATTTTCCCTAGTGAGAACTATAAAGTATAGAACTCAGTGTTTCCAAGGTCAACTTCTCTTAAAATTTAATTGAGGAAACAGTGATCCCATAAAAGAATTTCCCGCCTTTGTCAGTTATTAAAACTGAATGTTATACATCTGGAGAGTACTGTTCAGTTTTTGTGTTCTACAAAATTAACACATCATCTTGCTGGAAAAGAAAACAAGGGATGACACATTCTGTCAGTCATGTTTTTTATTTTACTACTTGTATCAAATATAAGGAAAAGAACTTGTAGGACTATGACAAATGCAAAAGTAATAGACCATTAAATCTACTCAAACTCCATTCATTATTGGAAACCGTTCTGGAAATATCAGATTTCCCAGCAAAGGGGTATTCCCTTTCTGCCTTGCATTCTTTTAGCAGTTACAGCTATCTGTGTACAAATCTTTCGTATGTCCTACCCAACAGGTGCATGTGCAGTAGAGACATTTATAACAGGTTTTCCATTATGTGAGCATCACCGGCTCCTGTTCTGTGTTGCTTGTTTATTTTAATGCTGTGAACCTGAATAAGGTGACCAGTACAAATAAGCCTGACACATGAGTGATGCAGCATGATCCCAGCATCTGTAATTCCCATAATATTGCTAATATAGGAGGATAATTCTTTCATCTAACTAATGCCATATAGTCAATTTAACATAATTGAGCCAGCTCCTCAACTAGTGCAAATTAGCTTCAATGCAGTGATGCCAGTTTGATCCAGCTGAAATTCTGGCTCAAATGTCCATAAAATATCATAAAATTGAAGTCTTATTCCTATAATGTATGGAGTAAATTCTGCCTAGCCTTCAGTGGGTAATGGGCACAGTGCACAAAAGGTTTTTATTTTTGTGCCCCTATGCAGAAACCAACTGCATCTTGGTCTGTGGGCTCTTGGGGATTCAGACTCTGACAGCAGTGATGGAAACTTCCATGCAGAACAGCTGCTGCCTTTCTATCTGCCTCCCTTTTGCTCCAAGGGGCCTCAGTCATAACACCTCCTGGAGCTGAAGTTAGCTGCTTCTTACCCAACCCTTCATGGGCAGTGCAACACAGAATGCCAGTCTAGAAATGTAGTTTGAAACAGGATTTAAAACTAATTGTAGTCTCTCTAGAGAGGAGAAAACAAAACAAAAATATGATTGATTGGTTCTGTTGGGGTCTGCAGTTGCTAAATCTAGTTGTGTTAGATATATCAGATTATAATCTGATAATAAGGAGGCAGCAAACTCTTAGGTCCATGCTGAACCTTTATTGTCCAGCAACAGGGTAAACCAGACAAACATGTTTTCCTAATACTAAACAACCCACAGATCTATCATTATGGCAACCCCAATGGCCTAAGGCAATTCAGGGTGCCACATATTGCACTAAGAGCAGTGGCAAAAATGAAACTGAACAAGTCTCCAGTCCAAGGAAGTTTACGAAGTGCCTTTCTGCAAAAGTGCTTCTAATGCTTCTGTCTTGTCACAACTACTAGACTTGGAAAATCTGGTTTCTGTTCCTGGCTGTCACAGACCCATGTGGAGCCTCTTGGTGCTGCTGCTACTGCCTCTAGTAATAACGAAACATGCCTGCAGAAGTTTAGCTCTTTGTCCGTCCTAGCTTCTAAATTAGAAACTGAAAAAAATTGTCAGCTGCTTAAATGAATATATATATATAGTTATAACCATAGATAGATGGGAAGTATTTAATTTTCTATCGACACTGGTGTGTTTCAAACAAATGAAATAGGGACTTTAATAATTGGTAATGGCGTTTAATATCTCATGTTGTACTGCAACATAACAAATATGAGTGAACTTGAGAGAGAAACTGAATAAACATTGTCAGTATCAGTCTTTTATTCAAATCTATAATTGTCTTGAAGAAAACAAAAACGTGCCACTTTGTGGTACTTCACCCATATCTGAAAACCCCCTTTGTGTCAACAGCTGAGAAAAAAAAAACCATAATTATATTGGTGGAATTGTTGTAGGACAGAATAGTTTTCTCAAAAGATGGCATGTTCTGAATTCTAGCAGGAGTTCTGCTGAGTGATTTTAGGAACCCTGCTGCTCCTTTTCTCCTCTACAAATGCTGACAGCAAGAAAGGAGCCAGCATGGCATAATTAAAAGACTTCTCAGAGTACTTTACCAAAAACTGAGAATAACTAGGCTTACTGTAATACTAGAACAGTGCAGAAAGATGTTTGCCATTCTGTTGTACTTCAGCTGTGTCAGTTTGTAACAGATTAACTTTATTTCACACAGAGAGGCCCCATGAATGTTTCTATTTTTTTTTTCATTTTATAGGAGCACCTGCAAGGGAGGCATCACTTATAATGCAATCCATTATGAAATGTAAGAATGAATGCCTGGGAACATTTGGCAGGAAATGTTTGAACTAATACCTTATCGTATATGTTCTGCTAAGAGTTTGCACTCTTTCTCCCCTGCCATCCTTCCCCATGTTGTTTCTTGATATTAGAGTAGTTTCTCTTGTATCAGTCTAATCCCAGCTGAGGAAAGAGAATATTGAAATGACAGGGTAACTTCATTCATTTCTTAAAGGACTATGTTAGTATGAAGTCTGGCACTGTGTTCCTCAAATAAAGCAGGTCGCTTCCTATGTCTACCTAGGAGTTACACGACATGAACCGCTACTGTCACACTACCAGCCCAGTAAAAATGGGTCAAAAAGAGGAGAGCATTACAATAAAGAGGATGTATTTTTTATCTACTTTTTACAGTCAAATCCCTATTTATTGGGAAAAAAAATGCCAATATAATGAAAGACTGAGGAAAATGCTACTGAAGCCAAGAAATATAGAATTAAGATAAATCTGACAGCACAGTTTAGTATAGATGAAGTACTGAATAAATGTTATAAATGAAATATTTTTATTGGAAAAATAAACTTTAAATTTGCCTATTTCTGAGCCAATGAAATTTTTGCAAATGTAGCATCTTTGCAAAATATTTTGCATTTTGAATCTTTCTTTTTTCCCCAGTAAAATAGTTTATCAAGTATCTGGGTGTTTCTGAAATGCAAGAAAAAGTCCTTTAACTCAAAAAACCACAGTTAAGATGTGTTTATAGAGGTACTGCAAGTGAATTTCACAGCCAACATCAAGAGACGTGTGTTAGCGCACTAAAAATAGCAGTGTGGATGATGCAGCTTGGGGTCTGTAGCTTGCAGAGAGGGAGTGGGCTTCACAACCTAACCTGCAGCCTAAAAAAGCCGTGTCTACACAGCTGACTTTCACTTGCTAGTGCAAGCTAGTTAATCCAGGATGTGAGACTTGCTCTTTGTAGCTGTGTAGACATAACCTGTAAGTAAATGTGCATGCATGCATATGTGTACGTGTGTGCTTATGTCCGAACATGCACCCTTGGTGTGTCCCCTGAGGAAATCTGTCCTCACTCTCACATCTATGCACCTGTGTATCCTTGTTAATATTTAGCGCTTTATGAAGTTAAGAATGTACTTGAAGATACTTGTGGTGTAGGTAACCACATCCTAGATGGGGAAACTGAGGTTTAGAGAACTTCACAGTAAGGATTGTTGTCTAATTAGTACAGTAGTTTTCAACCTTTTTTCATTTTTGGCTCCCTTAAAAAAATCAGAATGGAGATATAGAACTCTTTGGAAATCTTAGACGTAGTCTGCAGGCCACAATTTAAAACCACTGCTCTAGTAGATATGCCTCATTCTAATACTATTTCTGGCAATGATTTTTATATGGCAAGTCACTCCATTTCCCTATCAATTCATAGAATCATAGGGTTGGAAGGGACCTCATGAGGCCATCTAGTCCAACCCCCTGCCAAAAAAGCAGGACTACTCCCACTAAATTATCCCAGCCAGGGTTTTGTCCAGCCGGGCCTCAAGCATCTCCAAAGAGGGAGATTCCACCACCTCCCTAGGTAGCCCATTCCAATGCTTTACCACTCACCTAGTAAGAAAGTTTTTCCTAATATCCAGCCTCGACCTCCCCAGCTGCAACTTGAAACCATTGCTCCTTATTCTGTCCTCTGTTACTGGCTGAGAACAGCCGAGCTCCATCTTCCCTGGAGCATCCCTTCAGGTATTTCAAGGTTGCTATCAAATCCCTCCTCAGTCTTCTCTTCTGCAGGCTAAATAAGCCTAGTTCCTTCAGTCTTTCTTCATAGGTCTTGAGCTCCAGCCCCTTGATCATTTTTGTTGCCCTCCACTGCACTCTTTGTAATTTGTCCACGTCCTTTCTGTAGTGCGGAGCCCAAGACTGGACACCGTATTCCAGATGCGGCCTCACCAGTGCCAAATAGAGGGGAATTATCACATCCTTCGATCTGCTGGCAACACTTCTTCTGATGCAGCCCAGTATGCCATTGGCCTTTTTGGCAGCAAGATCACACTGCTGACTCATATTCAGCTTCCCATCCATCAGGACCCCTAGGTCCCTTTCTACAGTGCTGCTACTTAGCTGATCGCTCCCCAGCCTGTAGCAGTGCATGGAGTTTTTCCATCCCAAGTGCAGGACTTTGCACTTGTCCTTATTGAACCTCATGAGATTTCTATTCGCCTACTGATCCAATTTGTCTAGGTCTCCCTGAATCCTGTCCCCGCCCTCCAGCATGTCTACCATTCCCCCCAGCTTGGTGCCATCCACAAACTTACTGAGTGTGCAATCTATCCCATCATCCAGATTATTAATGAAAACAGAACTGGCCCCAGGACCGACCCCTGGGACACACCACTCATTTACTGGTTGCCAACTAGACATGGAGCCATTGATTCCTACAAGCTGAAACCGTGGATCTAGCCAGTTCTCTATCCACCTTACTGTCCACACATCCAACCCATACTTCCTAAACTTGCCAACGAGAATGCTGTGGAAAACTGTATCAAAAGCCTTGCTAAAGTTGAGGTATCTCACATCAATGGCTTTTCCCGCATCCATAAATCCAGTCATCTCATCATAGAAGGTGATGAGGTTGGTCAGGCATGATTTACCCTTGGTGAATCCATGCCGAATGTTCCTGATCTCTCTCTTTTCCTCCAGTTGTTTCAGGATGGATTCTTTGAGAACCTGCTCCATGATTTTTCCAGGGATTGAGGTGAGGCTGACAGGTCTGTAATTCCCTGGATCATCCTTTTTGCCTTTCTTGAAGATAGGCACTATATTTGCCTTTTCCAGTCTTCTGGCACCTCCACCATTTGCCCCAAGTTTTCAGAGATAATGGCCAGCAGTACTACTATCTCATCGACCAATTCCCTCAGCACCCTCGGATGCAGTTCATCTGGCCCCATGGACTTGTGCACACCCAGCTTCTTTAAGTAGTCCCTAACCTGACCTTCCATCACCAAGGGCCTCTCTTCTTCTCTCCAATCTGCCATACCCAGTCTAGTGGGCTGGGAGCTGGCCCTCCCTGTGAAAACTGAAGCAAAAAAAGCATTGAGCACTTCAGCTTTTCTTCATCCTCCATCACAAAGATACCTGCCCCATTCAGTAAGGGACCTACACCATCACTGATCCTCTTCTTGTTATTGACATACTTGTAGAACCCCTTCCTGTTATCTTTCACATCCCTTGCTAGCTGCAACTCCAATTGTCCTTTGGCCTTTCTGATTTTATCCCTGCAGTCCTGAGCAATATCTTTATATGCCTCCTTAGTCATCTGTCCAAGCTTCCACTTCCTGTAAGCTTCTTTTTAATGCTTTAGCTCAGTGCAGTTCTCTCTTAAGCCACACTGGGTGCCTTCCACATTTGCTGTTCTTTCTGCTCATCAGAATGGTATCTTCCTGTGCCCTTAGCAGGGTTTCTTTAAAATGCAACCAGCTCTCTTGGACACCTTTCCCCTTCAGATCAGCCTCCCAAGGTATCCTGCCCATCAGTTCCCTGAGGGAGCCAAAATCTGCTTTTCTGAAGTCCAGGGTCTGTATTTTGCTTCTTTCCTTTTTTCCATTAATCAGCATCTTGAACTCTATTATCTCATGGTCACTGCTGGCCAGGTTGCCATTCACTTCTACATCCCCAATCAATTCTTCTCTGTTTGTAAGCAGTAGGTTAAGAGGTGCAAGGCCCCTAGTTGGTTGCTCCAGCATTTGTACCAAGAAGTTGTCCTCAACACTCTCCAAAAACTTCCTGGATTGCCTGTGCACTGCTGTATTGGCCTCCCAGCAGATGTCAGGGTAATTGAAGTCCCCCATGAGAACCAGGGCCTGTGATCTAGAAACTTCTGCCAGTTGTCCATAGAATGCCTTATCCACTTCGTCCTTCTGGTCTGAAGGTCTATAGCAGACACCCACCATGACATCCCCCTTGTTGCCCTCTCCTCTCAACTTAACCCACAGATTTTCAACTGGCCTGGTTCCACTTCCATAATGGAGCTCTGAGCACTCATAGAGCTCTTTTTCATATAGCACTACTTCTCCCCCTCTTCTTCCCTGCCTGTCCTTCCTGAACAATTTATACCCATCTATGGCAGAGCTCCAGTCATGCAAGCTATCCCACCACATCTCTGTTATTTCAATTATATCATAGTTCCTTGTCTGCACCGGTACTACCAATTCTTCCTGCTTGTTTCCCAGGCTCCTCACATACATGTACAGTTACCTACGATACCAGGCTGATTGCCCTACTTTCCTGTGTCAATTTTCAATTTTATTGCATCTACCTCCTTGTATTTTCTCCTGGGATTGTCCTCCTGCACCTGCCTCAGGTATTAAAGCTTCATTAGAACATGTAACACAATTATTTGATTCCACCCCACCCCCATGTTCCAACTACCTTCTCTTTTATCCCTGGTGTCACAGTCCCTGTTCCCCCCCAAGCTCCATGCCTTCCCCCAGGTCTCCCACATTGTCACTTACCTGTGGGCTTTGGTCTCCTTCCTCCTTCAAACCTAGTTTAAAGTCCTCCTCACTAGGTCAGCCAGTCAATGTCCGAATATGCTCGTCCTCTTCCTCGACAGATGGAGTCCATCTCTGCTTAGCAGTCCTCCTTCCTGGAACAACACTTCATGGTCAATGAAGCCAAAGCCCTCCTGACATTACCACCTTCGCAGCCAGGTGTTCACCTCCAGGATGCATCTGTCTCTATTCAGGCCCCTACCCTTGACCAGAGGAATCGAGGAGAACACCACCTGTGCTCTGAACTCCTTCACCCGTGCTCCTAGAGCCCTGTAGTCACCTTTGATCTGCCGAGGATCACCTCTCGCAGTATCATTGGTTCCCACATGGATGAGTAGCATGAGGTAGTAGTCAGAGGGGTGGATGATTCTTGACAATCCCTCCATAATGTCTCTGGTGCACGCAACGGGCAGGCAGCATTACTCCCAAGAGGCCTTGTCAGGGTGACAGGTGGGTGCTTCCGTCCCCCTCAGAAGTGAGTCTCCAACCACCACAACCCTATGTTTTCTCCTAGCTGTGGTGGATGTGATCCTCCCAGCCTCGGGGGTGCATGGTGTCTCCTCTTCCACCTCATCCATCATTTTTAGCGCTGCATAACAGTTCTTCATCGGAAGGTGGAGCACTGTCTGCTGTCAGGGGTAACCAGCTGCCAGTGTCCTCCATCTGCCATAGGCATCCCATCCTTCTCCAGTGGTGAGGCAGAAGTCTTCAGCACCTGGATAGTATCCTCCTCCTTGCATGTCTCCTTGTGGATCCTATCAAGGAACTTCTCCAGGGCATGGATACTCCTTAGCCTAGACAACTCCTCCTGTAACTCTCCCACCTGCCCCCTGAGAGATTCCACCTGAAGACACTTGTCACATTGATTCATCTCCCCAGCCTGATCATCTGAGACAGGGAAATGTAGGCCACAGTACCTGCAAGTCCACACCAGCATCTGGGTAAAGATATCCATGCTCAGGATGTCTGTCTGGCTACAGGCACAGATAGAGGAGACAGAAGGGGTGCTGGTGCAAGCAGTGTGGCTCCTGTTCACAACTGCAGCCTCACCAACTCCTTCCTAAACTCACTCTCAAGTTTCCCTGTTTTCAGTTGCCCTATTCACAAGCTCCCCCTGGCTGCTCAGCCACTGGCTTTTAAGGCCTTCCGTGCCTAGGTCAGCCTTTGCCCCTTGTTAAACACACAGGGGAAGGGTGATCACAAGGCTGATGGAAGCTGGTGATCAAAGGTGAGCAGGGAACAATGGTCCAAACAGCCCCCAGACAATCACAGTCCCAATTCCCACAGTAACTGACAACTAACAGATATCACCTGTAGGGACAGACACAAACACACAGTTATTTATGATAACTTATCTCAGGGATGTGTTGTGAAACATAACTAAATAGTCTCAATACAATTCTAATTAAGAGCAAAGTGTTAAGAACTGTCAATGGCAGCCTTGGGACTAGAATTCAGAAAAGCCTGGTCCACAACTTAATCCACTAGACTACATGTCGTCCACCACTGAAAGGATTGCTTTCTCTTCAGGTCTTTAAAAATAAGCAACAAAACCAGTGTGAAAAAAAAATCCTATTCTCTTGAAATTTCATGAAAAATAAACACTTCCTGGAAGCAAAAATGTGCTAACATAAACTGGCAAAAAAAATGTGTGCCATTATTTTTATAAAACTGTTTTTCATCAGTTATGTATTGCTAACTGACAAATATTATTCTTCAATTTCATGGTCTGTCTGGGAAGGATTCATATGAACTATAACTCCCACCAGCCACGAATGCTGTCCTTACCCATGAGCACCCCTCAAACCATCCAAAAAATCAACAGCCTCTGAAAGGAAGAGAGAAAATTTGGTGTCCCTCCAAGACTCATTTGTTTTGTGTTTTCTTCCATTCTTGCAAGACTTGGGACTTGCATAGTTACTAACATTTTAGTGGGGAAATAGGGAAAATTTTACCAGAGACCAAGTTTACATAATGATATGAAAGTCTCATTTTGTTTTTTAAGAATGGGCAATGTGAGAACTGGGACTTTAAAGCATCTTTAGTTTTAAAGATGCTGGAAAGACCTGAATATTTTTTTTGTTTCATTATAACTTGGTGTTTTATCAATGCATGTGAATACTGTAGGGTTAAGTCTTTCTAATAGAAGTGTGCTGCAGGCAATATATTTTATCAGAAATCTTTTAGGCATGATATGGGTGCTAATAATCTCCTAAATTCAACAAGGAAAATAACTGAATTTGGACCGTAGGAGCGGGGTGAGTTCTGCCAAGGAAAAGACTGACAGATTTTTTGCTGCTAATGAGAAGTCCCTTGGTATGCCTTAACCAAAATAGTGGAGTGAAGTTTTGAAGTTTTGAAACTGTAACTGTGCAAACTTTGCATCTAATTATCAACCTGAAATTGCAACAGTTAATTAATATGGAGAACAGCTGAAAAGCCCAGCAACACAACCCTGCTGTAGTGTGTCAAATTCCTGCAGTGAGGAAGGAAAAAGTTTAGCTTAAGCACTCTTCTATCAAACACCAGTCTACTGGCTTCCTCCTCTCCTATGGGCTGTACTCAGTGGTATGTGTGACAGCCTTTCCATCGTAATCATACCTTCACAGGGTTCAGGCTTTCTCTGTGAAAAGTAGTGCCAGTAGCTACTGTAGTAACTGGGCCATTACTTAATCCTTTTTGCTTGTTAGCACCATTGTCTACCCATTTTCATTCTCAATTAAATACACTTTTTATTATGAATAGTTTGTACTACATGTTTCTGTGCTGAAGCTCCAAATGAAACATCCCATCATTGCCGGATCTCATCTCCTTCCTTTTGAACAAGGGGACCAAATTCAGCTCTCACTTGTAAGTGTCAAGTTGACTCTACTGGCCCCAGGTGTATTGGTTGATACTAGTGACATTGATGTGACTTTTTGCCATTTCAAGCTGGAGTGGAAGTTTGAACTGTTGGGGATATTAACACTTCCTTTGTTGATCATTTTCTCCTTCTTCTTTTCTCAATGAAGATTTGGATTCTGGGTATCATTGGTCATTTTTGTGCTGCATGGTGTGCTGGGTATAGCTATCAAATGTGTTCATCCAGTGCTGCTGACTAGAATTAGAAGATCCTGCTGTTCTCTTCATTTGAACAGATGCTCAGTTTACAACTTAAAACGTATTTTACAGGGGCAGTGAAAAGGTTAAATGACTCAGTCTTGTGTCATTTCTATCTCCTGAGATAGGCTTTACTATGTGAAAGGCAAATGTTTTTCTTGATCTAGGGATGTGCACAGGTGCTAATAGACATACAGATTTATTTCACCATCTGCTCTTCCCTGTTATCAGTTGCTTCTTGGAACTTCAAGAAACAGAAACTGGCAACTGTCAAAGATAGTTCCTTCAGCTTATTACTCATTTAATCCAATTCTAAAAACTTTGGAAGTTGCCCATTTTACTCATGCTGTAATAACCATCTTCCAACAATTGTAATGAATTTTCCAGGCCCTTTAGGAGGCTTTGTTGCAATTTAACATTTTCCAGGCTGGCATCTATAGGTCACATATAACCAATAAGCTCCTTATCCTTGAATGGGTGGACCTTCTCTTCTAATTATTAGTTAAATATTATTTATAGGTGCTTTGGATATGAAAAACCATTACGTGTATAACACATGATAATGCAGTGTGGCTCCATGGCCCTCACAGTGCCACATATGCGCAGATCCAACAGAAAGTTGACAGACATTACAATGATTGAAATTTTCCGCTCACCTGCCCATCCCAAATGCCAGTAGAACAACAGGGGCTTCTTAATACAAACAAAAACCTGTCAATGTTTTCAAAAAATAAGAAATATACATGTGCAAAATGCACTCTTATACCCTCATAACTCAATCTACTCTGTTCATAAGACCACCTAAGGGACCACATCTGTGGTCAAGGGACTGTGCTTGCTTACAAAGGTGTAAACTCAGAATAAGCAGTTGAAGTGGATAGTATTACCCTGAATTTACTCTGATGAAACCGATTGCAGAAATGTAGTGCTCTGCCAATTTTCCACTTTTTACAACCATCCATTGAACCACTAGAGGGGTGTGTGTGTGTGTGTGTGTGTGAGAGAGAGAGAGAGAAAGAGAGCAATTTTTCTCATGCTTTCCAAAAATACAAGCTTTCAGAATGACATTCCCATGGGCAAAATTTTCACCTGACAAGTAATATTTCAGACAATCCTAAGGAACTAAAAAAAGGCCCTATAAAATGGAGACACTTGGGCAACTTCAACTCACTCTGCATTTATTGAGTTGCAACTTATTTACCAACATGCTGAAAGACAGCAGGTTCTGATGAGCCAAGAAACATATTTGATATTCGTAAAGTTGCAATACAGCATTTCTGCTACAGGAGATTTCACAAGAGCAATAAAATGTTTGTTTCAGCCCAGCTTGTTGAGTGCCAGAGATCATGCGATTCACTCACCAGAAGCTAGGGGGCCACTTTTGTTTATTACAACTCAAAAGAGCAGGACAGTGTGATATGAGCAAAATGAAGAAATGTCAGTTCACTTCTCCTGAATATAGGACTGAAAAAGACTATCCTTTCTTTTGCTTCGTATTTCTTATATTCATTTATATTTTCCTCTTTTGCCATGCATGAAAGGAAAGATTTACATTGAAGCACTGTGCTGAGGAACATATGAATGCAGAAAATACAACATGGTTTGATTTGTTAGGAACTTGTTCCCCACCTTTTTCTTCCAGTATCCACTCTTGGCTTTTTCCTAAAGAGGTGAGGTGATTAAATGAAATGCCCTTGAATCTTTTCGACCCTGGTTTTTCCCCTGACGGATGGTTTATTGTTATCATTCCACATATTAACTCCCTGGCTCTCATTGGTACATGCAGGGACTTTTTTGTGCATGTGTGTATTTTATGTGTAAACAAACAAACATACTGCTGCCAGAAATTGACTTAGTCAGCTCCAAAGGGATCTGCAAAATATATAACTTGCCTGAACATGATCTTTCTTTCTTTCTTTCTTTCTTTCTTTCTTTCTTTCTTTCTTTCTTTCTGTATTGCTAACACTTTCACATGTTTTCAAGTGTCTTCTGAGTATGTAATGCTATGTCATCTTACCATTTACAGTTCTCTTGTATGTTCGGATTACAAATCAGTGTCTTGCTAACAGTATTCCCAGTCTTACAACCTTTACACATGTTATCTTTAGATTTCCTTCATTTCTTTTTTCATTATCATCTTAATTCCCTTTTGTTTCATCAGAATCTGTTATACTCTTTGCTTTCAGAACATTTTAAAAAGAGACTATCAGTGTAAAAGGCAATTATGTATTTATTAAACCACATTCTTTTCCTCTGTTATTAGCAACATCCAGGTTTTAAAAAATGACAGGTAAGTGAAATAAACTTATCGGTTTTTTTCCAGTTTTTCAATTTCATTTTCCAATTCTCTCAGTCTGGACAATGAAGAGTAGAGCTGAGCAAACACCACAGAAAGATTATGGTGAATATCTACTCAAGTTTTAAAATTTGTTTTGATTACATGCTTCTCCCTTTGGGGAACATTCTCCTGGAAGAGTTTTACTGACATAATGTTGCAGAAAGCAAATTTTGAAATGTCATATGTTTCTGAAAACCTAACTTTGAATGCCTATTTAGTCAGGGGAAAGAAACTTACTGTGTGACGTATTTGACCAACCACATGTAATTTATGCAGTGGGAAGACAAATACAGAGAATTACTATTCTCAGATAATTTGCGGAGTTTAAAAAAAATTGTAGAATAGGACTTTGAGATAGTGAATAAAATGGAGAAAGCAGTGATCTGCTGGTGGATATTCCACAAAACATAAGCAGAGGCGGTCTTAGGCAATTGAGGGCCCTAGGCGAAGGCTCATGGTGGGGCCCCCTAAAGGGCCCACTATCAGCCCCCATTGCTACCTTCCCTGTGACCCTAGCCCCCCCTGAACCCCTAACTGCCCCAAACCATCCCCCAGGACTCCTTGTTTGTTTTGCTGAACCAAACTAACATGACTATCCCTCTGGAACTTGTAATTATTCTTGGGTATGATATTTTTAAAGATCTTCCCATCATGAAGGTTGTAAGTTGATCATCTTTCACTTAACATAAATGAGCGAATGCTGAACTACAAAGTTAAAGTGAACATTTTAATTTTTTTAAAAAAGTATTAGCATTAATTAATAAATAAAAGTGGTAACATTAATTGTGGCTCAAAAACAACTAAATACCACATTTAAAATTTTGGCAGTCCAATCTTACAAATTTTTCATATAGGCTTGGGTTTATATGCACTAGACATTTAATACAAATAATTATAATAAATAAAAATAAGTGAAAAGAAGGTTTCTAGTGTGTAGCTATAAATGAAAAACACTAATTTTCAATGAAATTCTCTGAAGTACTCAAGTTTATAAGACTCTGGCCTCCTCAAAAATATTAAATAGTAAGTACAGAAGAAGCTAAAAAATTACTTACAAAAAGAAAAAGACATACAGCACAGACATCACACACAGGTGTAATGATTGCCAAAGGAAAGCACTGTACTTAGATGTAGCAGCCTATATGGCCCTACTTAGTAACCTGAGCTAAACAAAGCCAAAGTAAAAACTGTCAATTTCCAAAGGGATAGCCGTGTTAGTCTAGTCCAGTTAAAGAACCTCCCCACCCCCAAAAGGAGTCATGTGGCACTTTAAGACTAAACTGTCACAGAGTCAAAGGAAAAGACAAAAGAACAGGTAAAAAAAGAAAAAGAAAAGGCAATATTTCACAAAATTAAAAAATGGCAGATAAATGGCTATGCTTAGGAATTAAAAGCTGAGGCCACTAGAGAAGTTCCTGCTATTGTGCTGTCTGTTGCTTGCTCCTGATTCTTTAGCATGTCAATGTTAAGGTAATAGGCAGACAATGGTGAAATCTGCAATTCAGACGAAGCACAGATCCCTAATGATAGCTTGCCTTGATGAGCCAAGACTGTAAAGTGCTTAGGCTTCCATCCCTACTACCTCTGCTAGATAGGAACAATTTCTGTATTTTTCTATATTTTCATTTCTGTCCACCAGATTGATGATGGGCCCCTTATTGCTTGGGGCCCTAGGCGGCTGCCTGTTTCGCCTACCCCAAAAGCCACCACTGAACATAAGAGCTTCAATTCATCAAATTGCTAGTTAATTATTTGCTCAGTTCTATGATGAGGGATTATTCCAATTTACTTTCATTACAGTCAGTTTCACTTGATGGTTTCTTCATGCATTAGGACTGTGTTGTAGTGTTGAGTTGCCAACCACAGAGGAATTTTTAATTCTGAATCAAAAATTTTTATTCCTTTAAAAATTGAAATTCATGACCAAATTTCTATGACTGTTCCATAGTAGAGGAAGGATGGTCCAGTGCTTATGGCTCTACCCTAGAATTTGGGAAACCCAGATTCACAAGGAGACCAAACACAGACTTCCCGTGTAGCCACAGCCAAGCTCCTTAGCCTTTCTGTGCCTCAGTTCCCCATCTGTAAAACAGATGATAACACTGCAATTCCTCACACACATTTTGGGAGGATAAATGCATTTAAGATAGAGCAGCACTTCAAGATGTACTTAAGAAACATGCTATGCCAAAGCTGGGCATTTTTATTTATTTTTATTAAAGTTTCATAAACAAAAGAAAAAACTTCAGACTGAGTGAATTTTAGTTTAAGGAAATGGTGACAAAACAGGAGCAACAGTATGGCCATCATGGGAGGGCATAAATGTTCTACTACACCTGTAGATTGGGAGACCCCACAGAAATGTGAAGGTAGAGTGGACAGAGTAGAGAGCAGAATTTTAAAAGGCGGCACATCTAGGCATTATTTTAAAGCCATCTTCTACATTTTGCTACCTTAAAGCAAATATTTTACTTATTCAAGCCATTAAAAACCTCACGCTACCCACCTCTACTGACTATACTCAGTTTGAACACCTTTTACTGCTGTCAGGTGTTGTTGGCTTTATTCTTCCTGCTTCGGCAAAATGTGCATGATGAGGTTCCTGCATAGCAGAGGACTGGACTCCATGATCTGGAAGGTCTATTCTGCTCTTATGCTGCTATGTGTTAAACTCCCCTAAAGAAATGGTTTTGTGGAGGAGGGGCTTGGGCAGGTGAGACATTGTCTGCAGTCAGCAATAGGAAGAGTAATTATGTAAATCTGTAGGTATACTATCAACAATGCACACAGCACATTTCTCAGTTCCTGAAATGGGACAGATTTTCAGAAACACAAACAAGTCTGACTAGAAGCATTCAGTTCTCTGTTGGTTTTTAGCCTTCTTGTCATTCTGTTTAGATCAATTCCCATGGCTGTGGTAAAGAGAAATATTGTTCTTTGTGGTACCGAATCAAGGTGCTGAGGGGGAAAAAGTCTAAGGCATCAGCCTGTCCAAAATTTTATATAACAGACTAAAAAGAAAGTTATAAAGTAATTGTGTTTCATTGTGTATTGCTGAGTTTTCAATTGAAAACAGGAATAGAGGCAGACTTTTTTTAATAGGAAAGCATGAAGGTGGGTTCTTGTTTTAGTTTACATAGTACATGCTAGTTTTGCAGAAGATGCAAAAACATCATTTTCCACATTTTTGTGATACGAAGTTATCATCCAATTTAAAGATTTTATCAGCAGAATTTGAGATGATTGCATGATTCACTAATGGAGAAGCCAGATGAGTGTTGAATAAACCTTTTTGCCACACCCCACTAACATGGGTTCTGTATTTGCCTCCTGCTTAAAAAACGGGAGCAATATTTCAGAGAATTCTAGTGAATTGTATATGTCTGCCATTAAAGCCTGATACTTTCATTTTACTGGACCGGATTCTGAGATGTTGTAAATCAGCATACCTCTGCCAACTGCAAGCTGAGAACCTCTCCCAGTGAGCCAGCTGCATAGAGATCAGGGGAAGCTAGAAATTAAAATTAAGATGATATCATGTTTAAATGAGGACATTAAACAACTTTTCTACATATGAAAATGTTATGACAGTTTTAAAAGTCTAACATAATGGGTCCTTCTGGGGCCAGGAGTCCATTGGGTGTCCTATTGGGAAGTCAAGGAATCTTCTGTCTCAATAGAAACACTCACTTTTCTAACTGTGCAGGACCACAGACTTCAATATTTAGTGTTTTTCTAGATAAAGGTTCAGTGGACCTGGACTAAATATCTTCTTTTGACTGAAGCTCAGGATGGAAATTTGGGGGGAAGTTCCACATTTTTGCTGAGGAAAGTCAGAAATTAATTTGATAGGTTGGTTAATCTTAGGGGGAAAAGGTAACCATTTAAAGTTACTCAAGGGTTCGAAATGTCAGAATGATTAATGGACTTGTGGTGCAGTGACAAATTACCTGCGCTATTTACTACATGGACAAATAATATTTCACCTGGACATCACCTCCAGGTATGGAGTATATGTACAGAATATATTACTGAGGCTTGCTAGTAGATGTGGTTGCACTGAGACTTGCACTTTACGCAGGACTGACATGTCTTTGTTGACTTACACTTTAATAATTTAATGCCAGAGTTCAGCTCAGTAACTTTTCAGAGAACAGAGGGCGGGAGGGAGAGAAGGTCTCATGAGGACCACCAGTTGGTGCTGAGCTAACAGACACGATATGGGTGGAGATAGGGGACTGAGGTGTGGGAAATTGTTCCTGAAGAACTCCACCAGCACTATTACCTTAGTTCCATGTAGTCTGCAATCTGACAAACTTTACATTAAGTTAACATGTTTCTAGGGGTATTAGTAATGGGTGTGTGTGGTACATGCACTTAAATATACCTGTGTATATTATACATGTATATATCTCCTGGTCTTTCTTTAGAAACCTGAATCTAACATAGTTTGTTGTTTAGCAATGTAGCCTGTTTTTGACAGATAGAAAATATAGATGTATCCAAATTGCTGATTGTGAACTGTCCAAACTGTCAGGTTCTGGGCACTTAGTTTATCAAATATAGATAATTAGGATTGAAAATGTGATTTTTTTTCAACTTCATTTATCAGTTTTTCTGTTGATAAAGTATATTGCAAAAGAAAGAAGATAATTAAAAATTACAGACCAGTACTGTTTTTGTAACAGAAGGATAAAATATGAGGAACCCACTAAAAAAATTTCCAGTTGACAGACCACTGTCTCATGAAACTGTTTAATATATTCCCAAGCTTTTCAGCACAGTTTTATTAAACTGTTAGTTAAAAAAGCACATCTACTAGGTAAATGATTTTTGCTGGTCCATTGGATGGTTGCTTTAAACAGCTTTCACTATATAAGAAAATAGTATACTCCATAGCTCACATGTCAATGTGTAAAGTTATCCCATATTTGTAACAGACTTATTTTCAAGTTTTGGTCTATACAGACCACTGGCTTGCTGAATTAATGCTGACTTTTTCAGAGACCTTCAGTAGAATGATCAAATGCTTTAATCAGACTCCCAGTTGCTGTTTCAAATCTGAGCTGCTTTATGGACTTGAATGCTTGGCTAGTGATCTACTGGACTTAATTCTCATGGCAAATGCTGTTTTATGTCAGAACAGTATTTATGGCTAACTGTAGGCCATGAATTCTCCACATGCCAAATGAATTGCCCAAACAGGTTACTGGTAGCTCATTGCATAATTGAATCAGATTCTGCTGTGATATTGACCCTGGTTTAAAGGAAAGAAGTGGAAAAAGTCATTCTAGCTTTCAAGTGGATTAATTGGTGCTCAGCACAGAGATGGAGTGATGAATGAGACATAAAATTTACAAATAATTTCACATATGCTTCCAAAATGGGACTGAGGGATATTAGATTGGAACCCTCTGTCTTTAACAGCTACCATGATTTCCTGATTATCAGATTTTCTGAACTTGCACATTTTGCACTAGTCTTTTCAAAAGCCTCAAAACAATTGAAGTCCCTTCTCCAAAAGTGCCACTAGACTCCTTCTTTGTTTTGCCACCCCCAATTGACTTTCATTGGGGTTTGAGCACCTAACTCCCTTAGGTTTCCTCAAAAATACCACTGCATAGGTGACGATGATGTTGGCTTCCCATTTATAAGCCAAATTTTCAATTCCTTTATAAATCTTCCTTTCCCTTCCATCTCTTCCCTCCCTCCACAGCTGCAGAAAATAACAAATTCCCCACAAATTTTAAATGCCCTATCTTACCTCTGAGTAAACTTTTTCCAGAATGTTCGCAGAGAAATCAGAAAAGTTGTTTTAGATTTGTGGTGTTAAAAAAAAAAAAAATCCTTTTCTGAGTTGAGTTCATCTAATAAAGTTCTTGCTTTGCTGTGTTGATGTAGCTATGATGGTCGCAGTAAGAGCTCTGTGAATGCTCTAAATCTTGTCTGTCTTACTCCATGGAAGTCAAATAAAAGATATTACCTCACCCACCTTGTCACTCTAATATGAAGTCATTTCAGTTCTATTCATAAGAAGTCTTGTGCTCCAAAACATTTATACACTATGAGAAAATATCTGGAATACAGGCAGAGGACTGAACTTGATGACTTCTCATGGTCCCTTCAGTTTCTATGATTCTATGATTGATTCTACAACTTGATGTACCCTAGCAGTGTATACTTTTAAAATCTTACCTGCACATTTAATATACAATATATTAAACCAACAGTCGCACCCAGCTGTCTATTCCCATTATAGAATAGAGCAAGGAAGCAAATCTCAGATTGGACCAAGGGTGTAATTTGAGTGGGGCATTAGAGAGTAACTGGCAGGATCTCTTTATTGTTCCAGTCCAGACTTTTAAACATTTGTCTTTACTTTGATAAACATGCAGGCATTTTGCAAAGAGAGTGTCAATTTTCTATAGATGGTAGCAGATTCCACTGACAAACTTTAAATCTTGAGGCCTTGTTTAAAAAAAAAAGTTTTTGTTGGGGAATAACAGATGAAAAGTAATGTACTACGCAGTTATTTAAAATGAGGGCAAGTTAGGAATTTTGCTGCATTCCCTCCAGAAATGGTAATCAGGAATTCCTGTTCCTAGTTCTAACACACAAACAGAGAAATTGCAGCTTTTCTTTGTGAGAAACCCAGAGAAAGAACTGCCTGCAAACTCCCACAGGAAAGAAAAAGATTACATATTAGTCTTGTACTTATTGCCTCTGTAGCAGATCGACAATTCCACCAGGCTGGCTAGGTATGAAAATAATATGGAAATTAGGCAGCAAGCAATATTTCACGAAGATGTTAGGCACTGGTGTAATATTAAGTGTTCACACCCGAATTGTAAGATTGCACCGTCTCAGAACACATAAGCTGTTTACTAGTGTCAAGGTAGAAGACATTTGGAAGGCTAAATTAAAGATTCCGCTGCAGTTTTTTCCCCATTTTGCTCCGTCCAGTAAACTTGCTATTTGGTGTTATCGCTGTTGTATCTTGCCAAGGGAATAAGCCAATGAGGTGAGACTATTTGAAGTTTATAATATCAGCTGGAAAAAATTTCCCAACTCTGTTGACCAAAAGGTGGATCTCTAAAGAGAACTTGGAAGATTGTTACAGGCAGAGAAGTGATGTCTTATCCCTTTAATTGTCACAGCCTTGGTCCTTTTTCCATACCAGTGACTGATCCCTTAGGCTACATGGGGCTCAGTTAATTGAAGTTAGTGGGGGAGCAGTGGTGCTCACACCTCACATAAATGCCCATCATCCACATTCCAGATACTATCAAGGTATTAATAGGGAACCACAGTCCTGGTTCCATGTTTTACACCACTATATGTATAATTTTACTTGGAGCCTGATTTACAGATTGGGCAGCCTAGCACTTCTTACCAGTTCCTCATCCTGGTGAATCAGTGTGGAACTGCCTAGTGAAAGGCTGGGAGAATACCACAACTAGCTGGTAGCTGTATGGGTCTTTCTGCAAGATCTTTGGAAGCCAGCTTCAGCTTGAAGTCTGCAGCAAATTCTGTTCAGTCCTCTTGTGCCTTGTTGGAAAAATGACAGTGTATTTAAACAGAAATCATAGTGCAGCAATGTATCTCCTTATGTGTCTTTGAGCATTGTACTGCAAATCTAAAGGCAATAATTCCTTCTGTCAAATGCCCCAAAGAATTAAAATACACAGTGGGCACATAATAATCAGGGAAATGGAAATAATTTCTGAATAAGCTCCATGTTCTTTTTCTTTTCAGTAATTTAGGCATAATACCTTTGACAGATTGATTTAATAATTTTTTTGTAAACTGAGGTTAGGTAGCAGAATTGGAACTTTCATCCATGATTCATGGTTAAGGACAGGTTTTCAAGAGCTCAGCATTGACATTCAGTTAGTTGCATTGCAGAGCTCTCCTTTCTTCTTCATTTCCAGGTTTATGCCTGTTTGGGAAAACCTTAATCCAAACCAAAAAGAGGGGGATTTAAGAGCCAATATTAAATCAGGGTGGGATGTGTAAATCCCCCAAGGAAGGAAAGGTTGAAGAAAGGGTTAAAGAAAAGAGGAGAAAGTTAGAGAGTTAAAAGGGTTTAAGAGCAACTTTGGGCACAGGGAGCCCCTCCCACCACACCTGTGAGTCATTCCAGTCTTAGAGCAGTCAGGTGGACAGGTGGAGAATCTTGGCGGGACCAAGAAGCTCATATGAGATCAGCCGACATAGGAAGTAAGTCAGGGAAGAAGCAGAAGGTGGAACCAGGGAGACCTTAACCATTTGGGTTCCAGCCCAGGAACCCTTAGAATGATTACATCAATATGTTAGAACTCAAGGTAGTCCCTGGAGCCCTGTTAGCTTTCCAAGGTCAAAGGGCAACTTTGTGATCTTAACAGACTATTCTGCCGTTGTGATCTATGTCAACAAATAGGGATGGACATGGAGTGAGAGTCTGGTATGGGAAAGCAATGAAACCAATATTTCATTATGCACCCTAACATCTTGTTTGCTTTTCTGACCACAGCTGCACACTGAGTGGAGGTCTTCAGTGAGTCTATCCACAGCAGCACCCAGGTCTCTTTCCACAGTTGATGCAGTTAATTTACATCCTCATAAGGTGCCTGAGTAGTTCAGTTTCTTCCCTCCAGTGTGCATGGCTTTGCATTTATTGTCATTGATTTTCACCTACTGTCTTATCACCCATACACTCACGCTTGCTGAGTTGAACAGGGATTTGTTCAGTTCTGAAACCTTTCCAGAAGCCCATCTGACATTAAGTTCCTATTTTCTCAAGCCATTATAAGTGCCTCCTCTGACACTGCTTTCTGTCAGCGGGGTCAGTGTGCTATGGTCTGTTGTAAATGAAATTAAGGGCATTTAGCTAGTTGTTCTGGGCTTGCCTCATGTTGCTAGACAGAGCCCATTAGCTCTAGGTTAGAGTGTCTTTCCCAGAAATTTGAAATGTTACTCTTTGCTATTGTTTTAACACTACCTCAAAATGCGCTACACCCCCCCTCAAAAGCATGTAAGAACACATGCTTCATACCCCTGTCTTTGAGAGACTAGTGCTATTTGGAATGCATTATTTGGTTTATCATCCAGAAAACCTGTCTGGACAGTTAAGATGTATTGGGTTAATTGTTTGATTTTTTGAGGATCATTTATTTTAAGTTTAGTAAGAACAAGTCATCTGTTGTTCTGAAGGGTTGCCCAGTGTGGAAAATTCAGCTACCAAATCCTTCCAGAGAGGACAGAGGAAAATTTAGCTATTAATGTTGTACACTGGAAGTCTTTTGTATGAATCCAAGGAACTTATATCCTTTCCCACATAAAATATAATGAGTAAGTGTCCTATAGAGAACCCTACTTCACAAACAAGCAAACAAAATAGATATGCAGCCTAAACGGTTGATACTAATTATACAGTGTATATAAATGACATTTACAGGAACTCTAGGCAGTTTTAACATTTTTTTAGTCATAGTTTTCTGTTCTCTTCTTCCATATGAATTGTTTCAGACATCTAAAAGCATTGTTTATGTGATGTCTCCAGTATTCCTTAACTGTGAGTTTCTTTGAATGGTCATTGATTAAATGAAACCAATTGCCCATCTCTCACGTAAAAAATTCATGTCCCACACTCTTCAGCTGCCCCCTTGCCATTCATATAAAGCAGGCGTGGCCAAACTGCAGCTCGGGAGCCACACGTGGCTCTTGAATGAAAATTTGTGGCTCCCGGAAGAACGTCAGCAAATCAGTTTAGGAAAGCAGCCCCAGCCTAGGAGTTCAGGCAGGTGTCAGGATGGCGGGGAGAAGTGCGGCATGGTTAGGATTTTAAAAAACTTGCCAGTAGCCTGCAGTCTTCTACATCGAGCAGCTGCTAAGTTTTTACTATATAGGCCTAATTTTCAAGGTAACTTTAAGTAATTATTAGAATTTGACATTAGTAGGATTGATATTTGTCCTCTTTTTGCAGTAAAATTAAAATGTACAATGAATTTTAAACTTAGTAATTTTGGAGCAGGTAAAAGTATATGGCTATATGTTTCAGTGTGGCTCTTGAAGGTTTGATAATCAACTTGTGTGGTTCTTGAGTTCCATAAGTTTGGCCACTCCTGATAAAGTCTTCTGCCTCAGCCTCTCCCCCTGCCTTTCACTGATGTAAAGCAAAATGCAGTGTAGAAACCATTCTAGTAGAGACTGAACTCTTGGTGCACTAAATTCACTAAGTATTCCAGAACAGCAATTCATTTGAAAACACGTAGACTCCATCTAAAGTTAAGTTGCCCAGGTCATTAGGTGAATGGTGAATCAGAAATTTCATATGACTGTTCTGGTAGGAAATTCAGATGCCCCTGAATGGAGCTTTGGTCTGACAAATTGGCAAACAGCCTGTTGTCTTTGCTTCTTAGGATACATTCCACTCTCCTCTCAAAGGAATCAGAGGCCAATATCTTGTCAGTGGTTTGATTTATGATTAATTGTTAAAGTAACAAATTTTCTGCAATAACATAAAACTTGGGAGTACAGATATAAATTGCTATATTGTTTTCTTTGACAGAAATAGCTGCTTTGACTTCAGAGAGTTATATCCTGCAGTGTTTTAAGCCTTTTAATGATACCAGCAGGTATTTTTTTCTTCAGAAAAATTATTATTTGCTCAATGATGTAAAAGATGACAAAAGTATTAAAGGAAAAGAGAAACTAACTTCTGTTTTTCTTGGGCCTCAAATATTATTTCAGACCGTACTCTGGAAATCTGCACTGAGTTGTTAAAGCTGATGCTGGTCTCATGGTTTTATGCACAAACTACTGCAATGACAGTTTTACATTATTTCCATTTTAAAAATTTGTATCCTTTAATTGATAACTGATTTCTTATCTTACTTATACACCCAGACAGGGGGAAGTGCACAGTGAAATAGGGTACATTGTATAACTGAGGAAGTTACAACAAGATTCTCTTTCTCATACTCCATAGTAATGGATAAATAAGGTCCTCTTCAGAAGGGTATCAGAATTTGCCCTGAAATAAGAATTGTCTTGGATTTTGTAATGTTCCTCTCCCCAAAATCTGGTTCCATGTGCTGCTGTGTCCTCATGATCTCCACTCCTGAACCCTGACTTACCCTACTTTTGCTAGATGGACCCCCACTCCTGGGTCAGTCCACACTAGCCACCTGTGTGTAATCAGTTGAAGGTGTGCATTCTACTGCCACACAGAGACAGTCCCTCAGTGAGCGCCTCCAGCTACCAAATAAGGAACTTCTTTCCTATAGGAATCGAGGCCCTTCCCCCACCACCGTAGACTCACAGCCACTGGTCTGCCTATTTATCAAAGAAATGAAAATGCCCAGCCTCACTCATGCACACCTTCTAAAGTTTACACAGCTTTAGATAAAACAAATACTAGTTTATTAATTGGAGCATGATTTTAAGCAAGTATATAGCAAATCAATGCACAATCGTTTAATAAATCAGTCAGGAGTAATCATTATCAAATAAAAATATAAGAGGCCTTCTAACCTAACACCACTGTCCAAGGTTATTCACAAGATCTGGCTGTAGCAACCAGTCTCTGCTGCTCCATAGGCAAGGACCAATCGTCCTTGTAATAAATGTTTCAAAGTGGAGAATCTCTGGCAAAAAGCTTCTAACAGTTCCAAGTGTCTGTATTTGTTTTCAGTCCTTCTTCCCTCCTTCTCCTCCTCCTCTCAACTAATCATCTTTGTTCAGAAAGGGTGGCCTCTCTCTTGCTACTGTGTGATTCTCTTTGTCCCACCTGAGCGAGGAAGCTCATTTTGCATGGTCTTTGTCATGCACCGCTTGACTATCCATGCTAAAAGGTAGTCCTGAACCATGTGAAATACCTGGGAACATGCCTCACATTTGCACACATACATGATGCAGGAAACATGATACCATAACAATGATGCAGGCCATGTTATGAGCATTTGTAAAGGAACCCTGAATGCCATATTTTGCATCAAACCAGACAATTACATGGCAGGAGTGAACAGAAAAACCACACAGATCATAGCCCAGTGAGCATCACATGACAGACTTTTTTTTTTACATTCAGAAAAATGAATATAAATGTTTTGCACCTTCCCTGAGATCTTTGTCGATTTTATTTCAATGAGTGCAGTACCTGAGCCTTTACTGTTTCTTTAATTTATAAACACTGCATGTAAGATACTTTTGCAGTGTCAAGAGTAGGAGCCATGGTTGTTAATATTAGGAAGCTTCATTTTGAAGAAAGCCTGGAATGCTGTGCTGAAGGGGATGTCCAAATAGATAATGGAAATTGTTTTTGACAGAGCTGACAAGTTACTCTTTGTGCCTGTTTTTCAGCATCTCACTCTATTTGACATCATCTTAAGGAATGTTGTTCATCTTCATCCTTTGAAGAATTATTAATAATTGTCCTCTATGGAAAGTGTTAGAATGTAGCAAAATTCAGTGTCTTCTTGCTGTGCTATGAATAAAAATGTTAGGAGGAAAATTTAGCATGCAAAATTAAGGCAATTTAGTCCTCCTAATGAAACAGAATCATTTTGATAAACTAAGCAGGACTGACAGACTCCTTCCATGGGGATATTCCTAATCCAGGTCCTGTGTCTCTTATTTGAAACAATCCCAGAAAATGTTTGGCTGTCAACTTCATTATGCTTCCTGCCAATCAGCAAATTTCATTCCAGTGTATTAATTCCAAGCACACCTCATTGGGTAGGCTGTTCTCTTTGAAGCATTAAGCTAAAATCAATATTTGAATTTTAAGATGCTTTCAAATGTACAAATCTCTACTAAATCTGGGCAGATGTGCTAGATTTTGTGTATTTTGTTGTTTAAGTTCATACACATTCCTCTGTAAAAGAATCTTTCTTTAACATATTTGTAAAGTGTTATAAACATTTTAAAACTTAAGAAGGATGCTTAATTAGGTACTTTTCCATGACCATATATTATTCCACTCTAAGGTGTGATCTAGTTTTTTCCTGTGTAAACAGATAACAAGCAAGCAGCCCCCCCCCACCTAAATGTCCTTAAAACAATAAACCAAAGGAAAGGATGAGTTATTTATCATCTTCTTTTAAATATTTGATATTTTCAGTCTTATATGTGGCCCAGAATTTGGGTTTAAATAGAAGCCCACATTTGGCCAGAGAAATCAGTTTTCATATTTAAGGAAAAATTAGCAAGGCATATATGCTTTGTTCAGACAGGTGAAGAGAGAACCTAAAAAGATTTACCTTTATGATATACCATTCACCCACCAATGCTCAGCTTCTCATGCTGCATCATTCTTCTGTACAGACTGTCAAAAAACTCTAACAATTTGTGGAGCAGTGGCAATGGATGATTAGTTACTTGAGTGTCTTTATGGCAATCATCAGGAGAAGGTTCTGGTGCTTCATTAATTCTTCTCCTTGACCTACAGGGTGGGTAAAATTTGCTGTCAGTAATTTTTGGATTCTGGCATTTGTCTGGGGGTCAAGGCATGAGGGTTGCAATCAGGAGAGCTATGTTCAGCTTCTGTCTCAGCCACAAACTTCATGTGAGGCTTTGGATAAGTGACTTGATCTGCTCTGTGCCTCAGCTCCACCTCTGTAATGTGGAGATCATAGTTGCCTACCTTGCAAAGTTTTTGTGATGATAACATTCATTAACTGTTTCGAAGAGCTTGGATGCTAGAGTTTTTCTTTCCTTTTCCCTGTGCTTTCTGCTCACTTAGAAAACCCTGTCTATACAAAAGTATCTTTATATGAATTATGTTCTAGGCTTTTGATGTTTAAATTGAATCATACTTTTCTTTTTAGATAACAATAAATATCAATTCCTCTGAATGCTTACAGATCCTAACAAGGTTTCCAGATCAAAGTATAGCTGTTAAATTCCCAGCAGTACATTCATAACTAAAGATGTTAAATATAACTAGAACAAGCAGGTTAGAAAAGGGACAACATGACTTGCCTGATTGATACAATTAATTCTTTACTGTGTATGGCTTGACTGTCCAGTGTAATGGTTTAATTCTGCAAAAGCAAGCCTTACATCAGGAGTGACAACACTGAAGTAATGGTGTAAGTTAAAGGAGAGTAAGGCCCATAAAGTCAGATCTTCTGCACATGTAAATTGACATAGCTCCATGAAAGTCAGCTGAGTTGTATCAATATTCAGCATTTGAGGATCTGGTTCATAATCTCAATATTTTAAGCAGTTATACATTGAACAATGATGATTTTCAAGGCCCTCCTATGTTCTTGTATCTTACTATATAAAAGGAAATCATGACTTCTTATGCATAAGTGCAGCTCTGAATTAAAATTTAAAACCTGGATTTTCTTTTGTATATAAAGGACAGTTCTTCATGATTTTAATGGACTGTTGCAGGAAAAATCCTATTTCTTCTCCTATGGCTGTAAAAGTTCCCAGAGACAGCAGAACTTATTTTCAGTTTAATTGTTTGAGAACACTGTGGGATCACAACGCAAGAAGACATACACATAATGGGCTACATTCAATTGTAGTTTCTCACAGTGAATAACACCTTAAACCATGAGCAGTCGCATTGCATCAGTGGTTGGATGAATAAAGAAATAAAGGCTTTGCACAGGAAATAACCGTCTTCAAGTCAGTGTAGACAGTACATGAAAACAGCCACTCAATGTGTGGCAATAGTCAAAACCAGACAAAAAAAGCTAACAGAATAGTAGGAGCCATTGAAAAGACAGAAAATATAATGCCACTATATAAAGCCACAATATGCCCATACATACTTGACTACTACATGCAGTTCTGGTAACACCACCTCAAAAATGTATATTAGAATTGGAAAAAGTACAGAGAAGGGCAACAAAAATTATGAGAGGTATGGAACAGCTTCCAGGAGAGTAGAAATTAAAAAGATTGAGGCTGTTCAACTCAGAAAGAGATGGCTAAGGGGTGCTGTGGGGAGAGGTCTATAAAATTATGAATGGTGTGGAGAAAAATGAATAAGGAAGTGTTTTTACCCCTTCTGTTTGCACGAGAATCAGCAGTTACCCAATTAGGTAGCATGTTTCAAACAACATAAAGGAATATTTCTTCACACCGTACATAGCCAATATATGGAACTCATTGCTGGGGAATGCTAGGAAGGCCAAAGAATAGCTGTGTTCCAGATAGAATTAGATAAATTCATGGGGAATAGGTCTATCAGAGATTATTAACTAAGATGGTCAGAGAGCCATCCCAGCTCTAGGTGTCCCTATATGTCTGAATGCCAGAAGCTAGGCTAGGATGACAAGAACTACACCATAATTTCCCTATTCCGTGAATTTCCTCTAAAACATCTGACACTAGCCTCTATCAGAGAAGACAGTCTTCTGGGTAGATTGACCATTGGTATAACTCAATATGTCCCTTCTTATGCTCTTACATTATCACTGTACCATAACCATTTGTAATTATTTGCTTTTTAATGGCAAATCTGGTGCATTAGCTAGTTCTTGTGATTCATCCCTGCCCCCAACATATTACAGCATAAATATTCAAAAGGCAGAGTGTTACCAGATAACAGGTTTTATCGACATTTAGATAATTAGCTGAGTCAGCACATACTCACTAAACTTATTAAAAGCATAATCTGTAAAGCAAAGATTTTTCTAAAAAAGAATTTCCCTTAGAAGCCAGTAAGTTTGTTTTCCTTGGTTGCAAATGTGAACTGTTTTTGCGGCTATTAAGATAGTGCTATTCACACTGCAGTGTTTATTTTTCATCACTTCTTGTTCCCCCAGTATAGAAATATAGAGTACAGTATATTGCTGGATAGACAGATTTTGAAATTATAATGTGTGCCTTTTCTGAGAGCTTCAGTCTGCAACAAGTTGTAGAGAAAGAAATGGTTCCTGGTATGGCCTGCGTCTTTGAGCCTATTAAAATATCTACAGGACAGAAAAGTGGGGGAATCAAAACTCTTAAGATATTGCTTCTGTCCCCCAGAAGAGGCAATACTTCTCTCTCCATTTCTGTGGATCAGTGGGAATCCACAAAAATATCAAAACCACATGGATGTCTTGCACCAATTCTGGTTTTCGCATATCACCCCCAGGTCTCTTCCAGTTCATATGCAGCATGATTCTATCAAAGCCAGGAGACACAGGCTTTTGAGTCAAGAGCTTCTGCTACCAAAGACACTTGAACTGATGTTACTCCCAAAACCACCCCATAGGGGGATTCCCAGGAGCAGAGGGGCGTGCCTTAACTAAAAGAATGTAACAGAAATCTGTGCTTTGTTTTCCTCACAGAGCTGAGGGAGGAGACTATAGTATACTTCACTAGCCCCTCTTAGCCTGTGGTCCTCTCATCCATCTGTGCTCTCCACATGTAGTTGGGTACTTCACTGAAGGCTTTCTTTGGGGTGTTGGCAGAGCACTGTTGAATGGGCGGTTGATCCACCTCAGTTTCTTTGAGTGATTGCCAAAACTGTGTGCACTGGATCTCCTCCAAACATGGATCAGATGGGCTTCTGTGTGTGGTTTATTTTAGCATAGACAGCTGACACAGAAGAATAATGTCAAAGTACAAACTGAAGATAGGACAAGAAGTAATGGGTTTAGGATGCAGCAGTGGAGATTCAGGGCACATAGTAAGAAAAAGTATTCTAACCTTAAGAATACTTATGCACTGAAATAGGCTTCCAGGATAGATTATAGACTCCCCATTACTGGAGATTTTTAAGACTAATTGAGACCACAACCTATCAGGTATGCTCCACGTCACTATGCTGTAAAGCAATTTGTAGGAAGGGCCCTGCCCAATCTCTTCCCACCCCTCTCCCAGTGTTGGTAATAATGTCAGCAATGGGGAGGGGATCATTCCAGCGGCAGCGGCAGCAGCAGCGATGTTCTGCATCCCCCCTTCCAGCGGTAGTGTTGGCAGCAGCAGCAGCAGGAAAGAATTGCCGCATGTGCCATGAGTTGCTAAGCCCTCTAAGTATGCTAAGTATACATGTGCCTCAGGATGCTGACCCCTCGAAGTATCCCTGCTTCAGTGCAGGGAGCTGTACTAAATGCCCTTTAAGTCCCTTCCAGTTCTCCTTTTCTATGTTTTATTACTCTCTCCAAGGACTTGAGAGAGAATTGCTTCTTTTCTGAAGTATAAGGGGAAATTTCAGTTGCACACATGGAAAATATTATTCATGTGGTATAGAGAAGAACAGAACCCCAAAATTACTTATTGTTCTTGCAAAACCAGCTCAGGGGCTCCAGTTACATGCTTTATCTTTGTAAGCTGGTTTGCAGTTTTATTGTGATATCTAAATATTGCCTTTTTGCCAAACTTAACAGGGAAAAGCAATAACCCATTAATAATCTGCCATTTATCAGAGGTATAAAGTACTAATACATGGCACTGTTCCTAGGCCTGATCTGCATCTTCATGCCAAACATTTACTTTAAAATTAATGCTCCAAAGCAAGATATGGGCTCTCCACATTCCCTTGAAAATGGATATGACCATATTCCCCAAAACTCCTCTTAATGAGTTGCAAAAATGTTTGTTTACCAAATCCCAGCAACCTAACCACAGACTGAACATTGTAACCAAATCCCTTCTCTCCAAAGCTTTGTTGTTTGTACTGTGCCTAGGAAACAGGTTCTTTATAGAGAGAACTTTTCACCCTCTTGCTCACTTGGGGCTAGACCCTTTTCCTGCCCTTATCCCATGCAGTCCCAACTGTCTGGGCTTTACTGCAGTGGAGGAGAGAGAATTTTCTTTCCTTGGCTGTGGAGCAGTAGTGGCTCTCTGTGTGGTTGGTACTTTGACCCAGGTTTTCAGTAGCCCTTGTTTCTGTGGGATATTAATGCAAAACAGTCATATTATGTCTGTCAGATAAAATGATAATGAGAGAAGAAAAGCTCCATACATTTTTAGATTAGTTAAGTCCGTCATTGACTTCTAAGTTCAAGGGCACAAGGCCGATTTCATTTGTGTTGGTGTCACTCAGAACAAATTTTATGGATTTCATGAGCCAAATTCTCAATTAGTGTAAATCAGCAAAGTGCCATCTCAATCCAGGGATCTATGTCATTTTATGCCAGCTGTTAATCTGGCCCTATGGAGTTAACACCAGGGCTAACCCCATTTAAGTGAGACCAGAATGAGGGGCCAAGTCCTCAAGCATGTCTTGGAAATTCCCATGATTTTACTGTACCTCGGAGCTTGCACTTGGATTTAGCTAAACAGTTTCTGAAATCCTCATGCCATCTGACAGCCCCCTGATCACTGTACATTTGGGGTGAATCCAGGACAAACTGAGACCTTTTTCTGATTACAGTCATCTTGATACTGCAAACTGCTCCACCTAGACAAACCCCAGTGCTTGCTTGGAACCTCACAGAACTTAGTGAGGCTCTGTGTGGAGCATGCGTGCCATACAGAAATGGAAACTGTGTCTTTAGAAAATGGTCTGAAACACTACCTGTTTAGCCAGTAAAATAAGACTAATCTTATAGACCATGCTTCTCACAAATAAGAAGGTTGCTGGGGGGGACTGAAAAATATGTGAAGACAGCATTTTATTTTCTGAGTGTAAATGAAGGAGGAAGAGCCGCTGTTAACTCTTTCAAAAGTTGAGCTTGCCATACTTTTTCTAGACATCTTATGCTATCCAGTAGAGACAAATTAGCCATACACCCAATATCAGTGTTAAGGGGGAAAAAATCAGCCATTTAAATAATTGACCTAAATAATAGTTGATTCCTCATTTTGTTTCCAAGTGCCCACTTGCAACTATAGGAAGAAATTTGCAGCAAATTGTGCCTTAATATTCATCTGTGTCTCATGAGAGTTGCATGACTGTAAGTCAGGCTGGAATGTACCATCATCTCTTTCTTAACTTGGCCATTCACATAGGCAGCCCTTTCCTAATACCACTCTAACAGAATATACATAACAAGTCTGATTTGTCCTCTGCTCTGCTTTTTGTGTAGTCACTTAAACTTGTGTAAAGCGGTTGTAGAAGATCCCCCACTTCATGTCAGTGCAAAAGACCACAAGGCAGTGGAGGAGCAGATCAATCACCTTGATGTATCAGAACTGTTCGGATTCTAATCTGCCTACATATCTTTACACATGAAAGGTTTTATCAGACCTTTCAGGGTCTGGTGCTTCTGCGTAAATATGCTATATAAATGTGTAGTATTATTTTTATGGTTTGTGAAGGTTCCACTGCTGATGAGGTGTGTATGCCAGACACAAATATGTTCCTTTTTCCTTCTCCAAACATGTGATTTTTCTAGTTCTGACATGGCTACTTGAAATTCAAGATACTTTTCTTCCCCAGCACTTCTTGAAGACAGGATGCCTGTCTGATTTGAACAGTACTTATTTTATACAGTCTCCAAATTAATTTTCTGAAAACAAATGGTTTTTCACTGAAGGAGTGATGCTGAGGAAGTCTGTAGCGCTTGGTTATGACCAGTCTAGTGTGAAGCTGGAAAGAGTTTAATTCATAATGAAGTATAAAAGGAGTTAGACTAAAAGGACTCCTTAATATAATTATGCTTATGATGGTCTCAGTTGCTCACCTGCTTTTGACTTTATTTTATAATATGTGACTGCCTATGTGCTGCTAAACTTCTAATCATTGATGATTCATTTGTATCCATTGACACCTTCTTCCTCACACCTGACCTGTTGGAAATGGTTATGACAATCTGTCACTGCAAAGACAGTGGCAACGTGAAAGAGCATGTGGTATAAAGCTGCATTCCTTTGGCAAAGTCCTGCTCTTGAGACACAGAACAAAACAAAAAAGGGAGAGGATTTTTTTTTTAACTTATTTCATTTGAAAGCACCAGGGAGAACCTGGGCCAGCCAGTAGTCCAGGCTGATTCTAACAGTAGGTTAACCCATGCCAGCACCAGCAGTCCCTGTTCTCAGACCCTTCCAGGCCTTCAAATTGTAATCTCTGTGATTTCTGACCTCACTTTCATCAGTCATTTGAAACCAGGAGTATCCAGAAAGCATGGGACTACACTACAAAGCAGCCAAGACAAAGGAGGACCTGATGGTTAAGGTACTGGGCTAGGTTTCAAGAGACCTGGGTTCTATTCCCATTTCTGCAGCAAACTCAGTGCAGACTTAGTCTCACTTAGTCTCTCTCTGCCTCAGTTCCTCATCTCTGAAATGAGAATAATAATCCTTTCATTTTTCCTCCTTTATCTTGTCTTTTTTGATTGTAAGAATTTTAAAACAGGGGTGGTCTCTCTTTATTTCTTTGTGCAGTGCCTAGTATGAGGTCCTTACTCATTTGAGCCCTGCAAGTGCCACAGGAATCCATACAAGGTGAGATTTTTTTAAGTAACCTAAAGGAGATAGGCATCCAACACCACCACTCCACTTTAATTGGGAGTTGGATCCTGTTGAAAATCCCACCCATAATAACTATAATAATCCCTCTGAAATTAGTTGCATCACACCAGTGTAAAACCTATGGGAGGTCAAAATCTGGCCTCTGGTCATTTTCATTCAGGAGAGGTCAGGCAGAGAAATGGAAATATGGTTATAACAGCAAGAACAGAATAAAAGATGCGAAAAGGGAGGAGTTGGCATGACTTTGGCAACATGAAGAATGATGAATAAAATAGCAGGAAGTTATGGGTTTAGATATGACTGAGATGGAAGCTGTAGGAAAAACAACACTAACTCAATGGAGGGACAGATGGAACTTTTGAATGGAAACCTTCTCGGAATGACAGAAACAAAAGCCAGACGCTTCCCTACAGCTGTTTTCTTTATTTGCAAAAACTATTCAGGCATTCCTAGTTCCTGAGTCCTAAAGAAACCTAAGCATGGCACTGCCAGGCCTGAGTGATATGGTTGTTGATGGTGATAGGTTTCTGTTTTGGGGGCTTTTTTTGCCAAGCACAGGAATACGTCTCTGAAACAAAACTATCCATGTGGTCTGAGCCATTACACAGCACACATTAGCCTGTAGACTTGCTCCAGCAATTCACACTTCTTTTGAATTGCTCTAAAATGACTCTGTTAATCATTTAAGGGACCTTTTCACAGAACAAACAGATGGCCTCTTTTGAATTTAGTAGAGGGTTGAATTAGCAGCTCTGTGCTTTTGCTGTGCTTTTTTTCTTTCTCCTAGTCTTGCCATCAGTTAATTTTTCTCCTGTGCATTTCAGGAGGTTGGATTGCTCACGTATTCTGGTGTGAACTCTGCCAATATAATCAACAAATATTTTCAAACACTCTCTCTTGCACCTTCACTTTTGAAAAGAGTCATAATGTGATCCACTTAAGAGAGCTGAGTACTCCATGGCAGCTTGAGTGGCCTCTTGCCTCATGCCAGCTATTCACCTGTGTTTGAGAAACAGACTCTGAAATATTTGTATTTGGATCACGGGTCTTGGCTGTCCTGGACTGGGAAGAGAGCTTCTCTTCTCAAAGAGAAATAGGTTAACGTTCTAAGAATAAGACCTAGTTCTAGAGTCCAGGAGCCAAATTCCTCTCTGTCACCCCAATGCTGTTTCAGAGGGCTCTGAAGGGAGCTTTGTTTTCTTCTGTAATAGTCATTTATGCCAGCGCAATGTGAATGTTAAGGTACTACAATTCTGCTATGCACCCCTTTTCCCCTCACTTAGGAACAGCAAAAATGACCAAACATGGCACAGGCCAATGGTGAACTCAGCCCAGGATCTAGCCTGGTATAACTGAGCCTTGAAATGTCATCTTTGAGCTAATACCTCCAAAAGGTCAGAGTCACCAGTTCAGAAATTCACAACTACAGAACACAATGGAAGATGAGGGTACTTCCATTTGTAACAGCAAGGGTAGAAGAAGACTGAGGCAACCCTAGATGTGGATCAACCAAATGTCTGCAACCTGAAGAATCAGGCCCCTCAAATGGACATTTTTTTCCCAGGTCAATTCCTTTGCCCTACTTCAAAGACAAGGCCAATTTCTCCATGAAGTTCCATTGAAGTAAATTTACTCCAGCTGGCCTAATAACTTGCCCTACTAAGCCTAGACACACCCTCTTTTCCTCAGTTCTGATTCATTCTTCTCTTTCAGACCCCTTTTGTCCTCCAGACCCCCCACACTGCCCATCAATATTCCCCTTCTCCTTCCAAGTGCAGAGGAACAAAAGCCATTGTATTTAAAATGACTTCCCTCTCTTATGTCTGCTCCTTGCTGCTTCCACCTCTGCTCACATCACTTAAATGAGGGATGGCCTGTGTGTGAGGGTGACAGCTGCAGGGCCTAGACTTGACCACTAAAGAGCAAGAGGTTGGTGGATTTTCAGGTCTGTGAAAGATAAGAGGACAGGAAGAAGTTGTGGCAATAGGGCAGGCGTTTGATTTGGGAGTTGAGCCTTTTTTCCCTCTTATTCTATTGATGTTTTTCTTTTTCCCCTCTCTGCTGCCAGTGTTTCCTCTCTTTCCTTGGCATACAATATAGTAACAATTGAGGGTAATATATTGTGATGGGGGGTGCCTAAGTAGCACTTAAATGGATTACTTTACAGGGGTATTTCCATCTTATTCAGGTGTCCCTCCCCTTGGAAAAATTCTGTGCCTTTTGTCTTCATAAACTGAATATTAGTTGGTATCTCAGTTGATGAAGTGAGGGAGAAACCTTCCAAAAATGATATAAGGCTGATCCAGCTGTTTTCATAATAAACCCTAGTGTGTCTAATACATTTTTTTGGATCTTGTTTGCTGCCCCTTTATATGTGTACAGTATACGACTTTGCTGAGAGTACATCAACTTTGAGCATATATCTCTCTTTTCTTGATCCAAAAGCCTCTTCTCATTCACACACCCACCTGCATTAGTAATCCCAATGCTTTGTTCATTTTCTTTTGTAATATCCCTATGCATTCATAAACTGAAGCCAGCTTTGTCTGAAGGATCACTTAAGAGGCCCCTGAGTTGCAACAAAAAGTCCAGGTGTGGAAAGGTGTAGAGCAGAACGGTGCTGCACCTGCAGTGAAATTAAATCAGATACTTGCACTTTACACAGCAATTGTAGCCTTGGCTGAAGACACCAAAATGTTTAATCAAATAGTCTGGGGAAGGGTATTCTAATAAAGTCTTGCTGTAACTAAATATATGGAACAAACACACTTAAAGGGACAAGCAGAAGAAGCCAGATGTGTCATGTGCCCACAAAGTTGTCAAGCCTTTGCCTCCATTAAATGCTCATGTAGGAGGAGATGTTTTTGTATTAAAAGTTGCGTGTCAGCTATTCTGAGTTACTGTTTCTAGCGAGGATGCAGCTGTGCAAGGGATAGGAAGAACTAAGGATCTGATTTATACAGACCTCGTAGAATCTAGAAAAGAGAAGACATTCCAATTAGCACTAAGTAGCAGCTTCCTGTAATGATTTTTGAACATTAGGCTGTTTCAGCTACTCCATATATCAGAAGTGCATTTTTGCATCACTAGTGCATGAAATAATGTAAAAATAATATAAAAGTAAACAAACCAAGGTTAAGTAACATTTTAAAGGGAATTTCAAATTTTGAAAACAAAATTTGAAACTTTTCCAAACCAAAGATTTTCCAAAACGTACATTTTCCCCCTGCAGAATATTTTTTTGCCAGGGGAATTTTTGTCAAAATGGCCATGTTCAAAACATTGCAGTTTAGACAAAAATGGTGTTTTTCTCTGAGAGAAGGTTTAGATGAAAAACATGCCAATCAGTGTTAGTAGTATTGAGAATAACCACTTGGAAGTCAGCTTGGAAAAGGAGCTTTATTCTTGTTTGCTGCTTACTTATTAAGTGTTTTCCATCAAAGAAACATACAGCATAATCAACCCCCCCAAACCCCAAAACTGAAAAAACAAAGTCATAGTTTGAGATTTTTCAGTTCTGTATCAAGTATTTGGATTCTCAGTCCCCGTATAATTAACAGAAACTGAGTGTCTTTGAGTTACTTTAAAAATCCTTGCTTGTCGCCAGTTTCCAAAGGGGCAGCTGTGTTAGTCTAGTTCAGTGAAACAAACAAGGAGTCCTGTGGCACTTAAAGGCTAACAAATTTATTAATTACGTGAGCTTTCCTGGGAGAAAATCCACTTTGTCAGATGCTTTGAAGATGGTTGAAATGCCACAGGACTCATTGTTTGTTTTAAAAATCTTATTGGAAAGATTTTTTTTTCTTTTTAAAGTACACAGCTTTATCAGATTTGATTAAAAGAATGAGCTAGAATTTTATTACTTATCCAACTGATTGCATTGAGGTGGAATTAAATTTCATAACTGAATATCTAATAAATAACTTTTAATAAGATGTTCCTCTGGAGACAGTTAAGTATAGAATTTCTGTCAGTAAGGAGTTCCTAGTTTCTGTACAGTCCTGTGGAGAACCAAGGAAAACCTACATTTATAAAGCATTATTCCTTAACCCCAGCAGGGTATGGTGCAGTGCACATGGCTGCTGCATTATGTTCACCATGCAGAAGTAGGACAGCATGTGCTCTGAGTGAATCCAGTCAACACTAGGGTAGTAGCAGGCTTCCTGGGTTGAGTGTAGCTTCCTTAAAAATTCAAGACAAATGCATAGGTAGTCAAAATTTGATCTCCGTATCATCCTTGGGACTCCATTGATTTCACTAAAGGCAGAGAGTGTTGTTGGAACATTTTTTATAGTGGGGGTGATGAAAGCCTTTGAACAAAACCATATATCCAGTATAAGATGGAAACTGCTTCAAGCCAGGGGGGTCCTGCTGCACCCCCCCCCCCCGTTTGAGCACACTTGGGGACAAGCATAAACAAAAGCAGAATTTAGCCCAGCACATCAAATGGAAATGCTGCTATTTTTTTTCCATTTGCCAAGAACGATTTGAAAACCATATTATATTTATACAACCAAAGAAATGAGATCACCATTGTAGTTACTGTTATTCACAGAGGCTGCAGTCACGTAGTGATACAGAGTGGCCTGCAAACAGAATAAAGGATGATCCGTCCCACAAAAAGCTGCCATGGTTCGGTGTGTGCCACTTGCTTGACATTTGAGGGCTCAGCACTGCAGTCTTTCCTCAGGCAGAACTCCTGTTGATTTCAGTGAAAGTTTTGCCTGAACGACTGCAGAATCTAGCCCTAGGACAATACAACTGGAACAAAATCTGAAAGTAAATGTGTAATCGCCCATCTTAAAATTCTCATAAGTTACCAAAGGCCCCTTTTAAGTCTTCTGTGAGGGGTTAATACTTAAGGGGCCAACCCATGCATGCTGCTCAGGCTGAGTTTGGCTCAGTTGTTACCCTCTAAACCCAAAATGCACCGAAACAAAACTAAATTGCAAGCCAAGTTCCTGGGTGGCTGTCTTCTCCTTTCTGGAACAAGAGACTTCCTTTGATTCATCAGGGATCTCCCACATAGTTTTTTATTTTTAATCTCGTTCCTTCTGACTGACTTTTGACCATAGCTAAGCAAGCTCCTTTTGAAGCACATGAAACAATTTCTAAGTGTAATCAAGACTGTTATATTTCTTTGTGAGTTTTTCCTCTGTGTCACACCATAAGGAAATATTGTTCCCTAGAAGGGATCTTTCTCTTTTAATAGCACAAGGGTTTTTTAGATTAGTTTTCAGGCTTCACAGATCACGTCAGAATAAGACAGCAGTATTGTTTCTGGTTCCCAGAGTGCATTTGTGGAAGCCTTTTTTCAGAGTACTTCAAGGCTCCTTCTGCTAAACTTGTACTTCTCAAAGATTCAGGAAAGAAAATAAAAACACAAGCAGCCACAAGAAAATTCTTCTACAGAAAAAAAAATATGTTATTGAGCACCGTTATGTGCAATTATTTTGACTGGCAGTTTTTCTACTTCTTTTACTGGTAGGTAGACAGATGTGTTTTAAAGAAAGAAGGAAGAGCATAACTAGGTATCCAAGGGAGTTTAACTGCTAAAGTATGATCATGATGTCCCCAGTGTGAGAGACTCTGTTAACAAAATGAGAGACTCCAAATAATGCTTCCATGCCAGAAGTTTTCTTATAATGCCATGTTTGCTGACATTGTTTTGGTCGTTGAGTAAATATATAATAGGTCAAATCCTGAGGCCCTCCCTCAGCTTTTGTTTAGCTTTTTCCTCACAAAAATTCCATGAGGACCTGATTGTGGCCTCTAGATTTACACAAGGAAGGGATCCTTTGTGTCAGTGCTCCCCAAGACTCCATGGAAGGATCTTGTAGCTCCAAGTTTCATTGTGGAGTGATGGGAGGAGTCTCTGTGGGCCTTGCAGAAATTTCTACAGAAAGGTAACACAACCAGGTATTCTATGAAATGTCTGGTTTCTCCTCCTCACATGTGTTGGTTTTCCTATTTAAGATGAGTCCAATATAGTAGCCAGTGAATAGGAAGGGAGGGCTCCCACTGAAGGCATAGAGGTGAGGCACTGCACTTTTCCCCATTTTTCTCCTGTCATCCATTTCTCCTTGTGACCAAAGGATAGAGGAGGTCAGGCTCTGAGTGCAGATCTAGTGTTTGATCATTACTTCTAAGGAACTTTAATATGTTGGACCATGTTACTAGAATGCTTGTACATTAGGGTCCCGTTGGGGATATGTATGTTAAGTTATCACAAATAAAACAGTATTGGTTAATAGAAGAGCTATTAAGATAGTTTCCTATCTCATTTGCAAAACTGCCATCTTCCCTGCCATGTCTCCTCTGCCTGTCCTAGGTACTCAAGTAAGAACTACGTAAATAGTCAGAAGGTGTCTATTGAGGCTGACATTTCTGTGTCGCATATCCAGTGAAAAATGTATTGAATTTAATTTATTTGGTTGTGACATCTGTTTTATAACCAAATCTTTGTATGAGCTATATCTGGTCTAAATGAAATGCACTATATTTATGTGGCTAGGGCAGTTTTCTTCTAGACCTAAGATTTTCAGCAGTTTGTTCATTTTGGAGCAAAAAATGTTCAAAATACTTTTCTTGACATTTATGTGGGAATGGTTTTGGTTAGGATACCTTGATAGATATTATGAAACTGTAAGAGCAAGGCTTGGCTTTTAACATGGGCCAGACTCACTCTTTGGCAGCCTTCTTTAGTTGCAGATCCAGACCAAAATCAAATTTGTGCTCATTGGGGAATTCTTTCGTGAAATTTGCTGAAACCAATCCTTAAACAAAGAACAGATCTTAAAGGGGTGGTCATTGATATTATGAGAGTAGGCCTGTGGTGTTCCTATAGAGACTGTTCTCATGACCTTGAATGTTTTCACTCAGCTTGTTTTGCAGATTCCAGAAAAATCACTGGTTTTTTAACTGATTTCCTCTGGACCTAGTTGAAAAAAATCATCTATGCCTACAACCCAAGAATTAGATCTTTGACTAATGAATTCCAGTCTTTTAGTGGTGGCAGCAGGGGGCACTGTGACCTAGTACTGAGAGTCTGTGACAGTGTACAGGGTCCTGACCTGTGGTTTGAAAACCACTGGTGTAAGGCAATCTCATATAGCAGTCTGTTATTAATACGTTTTCCCTCGAATGAGTTATCTTGAATAACAACACGGAAGTATGTTTTCCAATCATTCAGATACCCTAGTCACTAGATTGCAGTGTTATCTTTGTTGCCAAACTGTAATTCTAATGAATATGATAATATAGCCCTATCAGGCAACCAAACTTCATAAACCAGCTAGTGACTCTCTTTATCAATAATATTAATATTTTGAAATACTGCCATCTTCTGTCTGTTAGGTAAGAAATTGTTCAGCCCTGCTCTTCTTGATTAGAGCCATTATTGGAGATGTCTGGTATGAAAAAGACCACACTTGCAAGTTAACTTTGAAATTCTGTTTCAAGTCCTGGCCTACAGAGGCTTTGATTCAAAGAATCAAAGCTATAGGTTTCCAGCCATGTGTTTACATCACAGAATATTTGCTTTATAGTAGTTCTGTTTCATTTTCCAGCTTTTTACTCAAGTCTTTTGGTTTAACAACTGCCTTGAGTTCTCACAGATTTAATTTGGAGGGTACCTCCTCCTGATCAGTGAGATCATTCGTGCATATAAACTTTTAAATGTAGCTAGAGTTCAAGTATTAGCGGTTATACCTCCTTACCAATTAAACCAGTCTATGTATTTGAATTACATAACAGTAAAGTCATCCATTGGTTTATATCCTAAAATCTTCCTTAAAACACGTTGCCAGTTGTTAGACATCTACAAAGGCCAGTTTGCCTGAACATTGCATAGTCGTCCAAAGAAATAAGGGGTGGAGAAGCAATGTTAAAGTCTCCTCTTTCTTCCACTACCATGTGCAAGTTGTTAGCTCCCTAAAGAGGGTCTGTTGCCTTATAGGTACTAGCAGCCCCAAAGGAGGTGGGGCCATATCTCTCTTCCCCCTCCCCAGTGGCCTGTTGGAACATGCTGCACCTGGAAGTGGTGGTACTTGCACTTCCCATACACTGGCAAGCCCTGAGGTTAGATTGTGCTCTTCACTGTACTGCAGGGTAGAAGTAAGCGGCACAAGTGAGCACTTATTTTTGATTTTATACTTCTTGGATTGCAAGCCTATAGTTAACAGAAAGGATAAGATTTTTTCATCCTAGGTCTACAGCAACATTCTGAGATTTGTTCATGTGGTTAGGTTGGTGACCCATCACTAGATAGATAGTAAATTATCAGAGCTGCCTGAAAATGTTTATACTTGATGAAATAAGGAACATGTTTTAGCAAAAGTTCATTTTTGGGTTTGTTCAGGTTTTTATGTTTTTACCAGATCAGTTCTGTAAATAAAACACTTCCATGCTCTTTGTATCAAAACTACATATGTGATTTTGGGGTGTGGGGGGGGAGGAGATAATACAAAATCTCGGTGCTTCAGTATGCCATGGTAATATTAATCCCTAGACCTGAAAGAGTGCCTTTTCTCCACAGAACTCAAAGTGACTCATTATCCCAATTCATAACAAGGACTCTGGGATACATAGAAGAATGTAAGGTACCCTAGATCAGTGGTTCCCAACCAGTGTGCTGTGGCAACACCCAAAGTGTGCCATGAGAATCCGGGAGAGCTGGAGTTAAAGCTCCCTGCCTGCTCAGCCCAGCCACGTGGGCTGTGCAGGGCTGGAAAAAAGGCAGGGGTTAAAGTAAGGGGTAACGAAGCAAAGCACAGTTCCAGCCCCCCCCCCCCTTTTTTATCCTGGCAGTGTTCTGATTCTCCTAAAAACAGAGGAACCTACTGGAATGCAGAGTTGGGGGACGGCCTAAAAATAGCACAAGCAGCCAGAATGCAGAGTTCCCAAGGCTCTATCTTAACCCAGCCAGCAGAGAGCTGTGGCAGGCCAGGAGTTTGTGAATCTCCCCCTGCACAGCAGAGCAGCTTGTAGTGGGGAAGCAGCTCCCAGCCTGTCAGCCAGCCTGCAATCAGCCCAGGTAAGGGCTTGGGGAGGGGAGTACCATTGGGTGTTGTGTGGGCCAGGGTGTATGTGTGTAGCAGAGGTGGGTGGGAGTGGATGTGCAGCAGAGGGTGTATGGAGGGGGTTGCGGGGTGGCTGTTTGGTGGGGGGGGGTGGCTGGGGGCTGGAGGGCTAGTTCTGGCTCCTGCAGTGATGAGAGGGTCCATCACGGGCATCAGGGGGCTGGTGGGGGGGAGAATGAGACCAGCTGGGGTAGGAGGGAGCAGCAGTAGGGTGAGGATTTGTTCTGGGTGGCAGGGAGCCACTGTGGAGAAAGGGGAAGTGGGTGCTGTGCCATGCTCCCCTGCCCTACCTTCCCACTCCCATTTCCCCCTGCTCCCCTACAAAGCCACTCTTGTTCTCCTTTCCTCTCTCCTCTCTTGCCACCCTTGTGCTGTTCCTCACATGGCTTCCCTTGTCCTCTTTTGCTACCCCTGCCCTGCTCTGCTCCCCACACTCACTCCTGCCACTCCACATGACCCCTGATCTCCCCTGTCTCCCCACACCTGCTCTGCTACCCCTATAACTCCACATAGCAGCATTTCCAAAACACTGTGCCATGGTTCATGAATATTCATGTTATTTTGAGCTAATCTGAATATTCATGAGTTTTAATGGTGGTGTGCCTCGAAAAATTTGAAGGTATCAAGGTGTGCCACGGCAGAGAAAAGGTTGGGAACCACTGCCCTAGATCATATAGAAAGTCCATGGCAGCGGTGAGAATTAAGTAGGTGTCCTGACTCCCAATCAGGTGCTCTATACATTATGCCATATAGTCTCTTGTGTATTATGGTATTAGTTCAGTGTAGTACTAATATGGCTGCTGAAAATATGGTGGTGATGTCTTATTTGATTGCTTTTTAATAAAACATGAAAACATCCATAAATAGGTTGCATGACTACATTCCTGACTAATTAAATACAGATTTTTCTAATTCAGAAAGATTATGCAACATTTTAACATTAATTAGGCAGGAGAATTTGCCTACACACTTGAACATGAATGTGCTCTGTGTAGCAGCCTGCTGTATTTTAATAATCTTGCTGTCATCATCACACAATAATATATCCACTGGATTAATAAAATTTGAATGATTAAGTTAACTTTCAGTGCTGCTTATGCATCTTATCAAAGATATTTAGTGTTTTTTAGAAAGAGATTGAGTAATGACATTTGGATGCTGTAAATATGCTGACTCTCTGTAAAAGGCGTAGGTCCCTACATGGATAATTAACAGCTAAAGAAAAAGACATGTAGTAGGAAACTCATTATCTTTATTCTTCTCTGACAATGATTAATTTATAGTAGGACACATGCTACACAACATTAAATTGCAATAAATTCCATCTTGAGCAGAGGGTCAGCAAATGAAGGAGTCTGGTCTCTCTTGAAATCCATTCATTGTGAATTTGTAAGAGTCATAGGTCAGACTAGCTGAGATTCAGCATGAGAGAGAAATCCAGAAATGTAGATGCATGAGCTGGCTCAAATACACAAAAAGCAAAAGGTGCAAATTTTAGCCAAAAGGCCAAATTCTGCACTGACTTACACTGCTGTAACTTCTGAGTGACTCTATGCCAGGGGTCAGCAACCCCCAGCATGCATGTGGGCCTGTGCACAGTGGCATGCAGTGCTCCTGACTCTGAGGCCATGACTGCTTCCCCTGCTGGCCCCACCATGTGCTCCTGTTCCCAGCTGGAGGGCAGAGTTAGCAGGGAGAAGGCGCGTGCGGCTTCTGTCCCTTGCTGGTCCTGCCATCAGTACTTTTGTGGCCCCACCTCTGGCACTTTTGTGACCCTGCCCCCAGCACCTGCTGAGGATTTGGGGGACAGGGATGGCATAGGGGCCAGAAAACATTGCTGACCCCTACCCTATGTACATACATTGAATTTACACCAGTAAAGCCAAGAGCAAAATCATTCTCATCATCTCTCCTTATTCCAGAATCAGTCAGGTCGCTAGATTTCTCCAAGCCCCAGCAGAAGAAAGTGAGTGAATTACATACACTTTACCTCTCTCTAATTCCTGGTTTTCTTTCCCTTCATGATGGAGCAATTAGCCCCAGTGGAACACCAACATATACAGCCAGTAGTGCTCATGGGTTTTGATTCAGTTTTGAATAGATATTTTTTTATTCAGAAAAAATTGTGGCAGCAATTCAACAAGATAGTTAAGCATGTATCTGTTAGCACACAAATAATCTCACTGAAGTCAATGTGACTATTCACAGGCATGTGGTGAAATGTCTTTCTGAACTAAGGTCTGGAGAAACAATAACATGTCATGTAGTTGAATGAACAGTTTAAATGGGCTGTGCACATGTGTGACTTCTAAGTTAGTTATAACTTCCCCAAAAAAGGTCTTGTGAGTAGCTGTTACTATTTAGTTGAGGTTGTTTGTGTAGCACTGTAACTTTACATTGTGTCTTGTTCTGTTTACAAAAGTTCATTCTTTGGGTGTAGAGCTTCTAGTTTAAGATCAACAAGTCAAATCAACACAGAAGGAAAAAGAACTTGGGGGGGGGGGATGGAAGGGTGACTTGAGGAGACCACGGTAGGAAGAGACGGTTCAAACTGTGCTAAGGGCTGCAGAGAAAGCCAGAAGAATAAGAATGGTTAAGATCTTGTGGCACTGAGCAGAGCAAATACAGCCATAGTCAAAAATGGACACAAGAATCACAATCAAGTCCTCCTTGATTTCAGAAGAATTTGTCTCTGAGTGAGGCCTTTGAGATTTGACCCAGGGATCTTGTTTGCAGGCAGGGTCCTTCCTCATTTTCCCTCATCGCAGCCAGGCAGGCCCTTTGAAACATTGTGGAAGAACAAATCTGGAAGCAGCATCTCCCATCCCTGCTTTGAAACCAGGCACCATTAGAATGAAAGGTGACAGAGGAAAGGCAGGGAACAGGCCAACACAGTCATAGACCCTAGCTCCAACCTCTCTCGGTGTGGGTGGAATAAGCTATAAATTGGGTTTCTGAATGGGATAGCTATCTCCAGTGTAGCAGATTTTCAGAAATAAAATCATCTTATTGTTTTCACATAATGGATACATGAAATATGGTATACACATCCCTCAGTTGAGCACCCCTTCATTTATAAATCCACTATTTGTGGCTGCCCTGTTACATGAGGTTTGTTTATACAGAGCAACCAGAAAAAAAGAGATGGGAAGCTCATGGGTTTCCAGTACCGAAATGAAAACAAAAATCTAATGATAAAAAACTCTGGAGAAGGAAATCTATCTGAAATGCCCTCCTCCTTTTTTAATAAAACTCTGACTCTGCCCTTGGGACAAAGGGGAAGGCTTATTCTTCTTTTGATAAATTGCCTTTTAGAAATTGTCCATAAGTGAGATTGCATTATTGAGCCAACATACCAGTTGCTAGCAGGACTCTACTTTATCACTGCCTGCAATTATCAACAGATATCACTGAGAGCAACAGTAGAGAGGAGCTCATAAAAGGGAGTGAGATGGACAAGAACAATACGGGAGAAGGCTTAAAGAAGATGAATAAATCATAGCAAAAAAAGGATTTCACTTAAAGTTTGAGTTTTTCTGATAGCAATTCTTTGATGGACTTTTCTTTGTCACTTTATACTAAAACTATTTATATTACTGCCTAGCATAAAACAGCAGGACATAACGTAAAGAATCATGCAAACCTTAGACTCCACACCCTCCATTCATTCATTATTAAAGCATGTGCCATGAGAATTCTGCTCAAAATCTCTGTTTTCAATTTATTTTCACTGTAGATGCGGGCTTTGCTTAGATTTTGTAAGATTTGCTACCAAAGGAGAATCATTCTGTGTATTTGCAGTTTCAGTTAATCATTAATTGTTTTCTGAGAGAATGTGCACCTTAATAAATTCAAACATTCACCAGCTGCAGTAAATTTAATGTCAAATGGGTGGTATTTTCCTTTCAGGAGTGTAGGGAACACTGGGATAAAAGATGAAAGCATCATATAGAAGAAAAAACCCATGTTTTTAGTAGTGCCCACTGTGGGTCTGCATGCTAAAATAGAAAGCTATAACAATCTCATATCTGAAATGTAAAATATGTAAATGTAAGCATGAAGTACCAGGCTTAAATTTGAAAGGTATATTGTCTGCCCAGCATTGTGGGATTTTACAATGCAACTTCCATTGTTCTTCCTTTTAAACCCATGACTAGAGCCCTGTGCACTGAACTGAGAATATATTTCATGTGTCATGCTTTTGGTAGTAATTCCCTGCAATCAAGCTTTGGGAAATGTATTGTTTTACTTAACAAGAATGAAGAAATTGATTTTCCAGCTGCTCTATTTGCTTGGTAGATTGTGGTGTTCAAGTGAGTTAGCAAAATTAAGAGAGATGACAACAGATCAACACTGTTCTATTGCAAAATGTTACATACTTTTTGTCTTTCACATACTTTAAACAAAGTTCCTACAATTTAACTTTCTGCAGTTTATTCACAGGCCATGTAATGATCAAGGTTTTGCCATTTTGTGTTCAGAACACCTGTTTTGGCACCTAATCATGTATTTTTATTAATCATGTTAAAGTTTCAAAAACATTGCCATAAGTTAACCATATGAACACTAATGTTCATTTTATTTGGCTGAACAATTAGAGCTGGTTCACAAATGTTAAAAGTTCTGTTACAGCTACACTCATATCAAAATAATTTTCATTCAAAAAAGAACAAATTTTTGTTTATATGACATTTTGGGGGGGAAAGGACATGGAAATTTTTCAGTCTTGTTTTCTCCCTTCAGTCCCCCTTTTCCATTTTTCTTCCTTTTTTTCCTTTTCCATTTGAACGTGTGTGTTTGTTTTTAAAGGTTTGTCTCCCAGTTCTTTGGATAGGTCAACACAGGTTCAAAAAATTGATTCACAGTGCATATATTCTCAGTTGCAAAAAAGCAAATGTATGGTTTAAAAACGCTATTAACTAAGATAAAGATGACAGTAACAATGTGATATTCTTATGTCTATGTTTTACTCTAGTAAAAACATAATATTACAGTCTGGTTTATTAAGTTCACATTCACTTTGGCCTTGGGGGACTAGAACTTTCCCGCTGTGGGTCTAGGAGAGGTTCATCTCCACCATTGGTAGCAACAACAGAAAAACAAGTGGGTGCTAGACATAGGACTCCTGACTTCTTGTTTGTTTTGCTCCTCTCCCCTCTTCTCATGACTGATTCTCTTGGATGATTGAAGTAGGGCTGTTCTACCTGAATCAGCTGCTTTTGCCCAGTGGGCGAGGTATTGAAAATTGCCACTGTACACATCAACTGTGAGAATTTTCACTCCTGCCTTCTCCTCCCACCTTACGTTCTTTGTCCCAACAGCCTGCCTGTTGAAACTCCTTGTTCCTCCCCCTTTGCTGCTACTGTTTCTCCACTAGGTCTATCTTTCCAGATACAGAAAGTCAGATCTGGTTTATGGTTGGCTGAGGGACAGGGGAAAGGGTAGTTTGGGGGCAGGAGGACTAGTGCTGGAGAAAGCAGGAGAAGGTCTTTGGCAGAGGAAGCAGAGATTAGAAAAAACATCTGTCTGTATCTGGAGTGGGGGAGGAAGAGGACACGGACTGTGTATGGGGGATGAGTGGGGCTGAGAACTCAGGAGATGTAAAGAGGAAGGGGACACACAGGAAGGAGTTTAGTCTTAAAGAGGGATTTAAGGCTCAAGGAGAGGTGAAGAGCAGTTGCCTGCAAGAGCAACAAAGGGGCACACAAGAATTGAACAGAAGGTGGAGAGACAAAGCAGAAATGTACAAACCAGCATGAGAGAAGGAAAAGGTGGGGTGGAGGATGAGAACAGAAAGAACAAAAAGATAAAAAGAACTTTTCAATATATTTTGAATGTTTTGGACAATTCCCTAAAATGCTGTTATTCCTGTTTTATTCTTTCCATCTGTACGTTTTGGCTCCCGGTAGCTTCTTTTCATCTCTATTTCTGCTCCTTTGGAGGTGAAGGGGTTCATGTCTGTGTGGCCACTGGATCAGGCTTACTTTATCATTTACAGACACATACAGTGAGATCCTGTGGTCCTAAGACCCGGAATGTGATTCCAGTGGAGCCCAGATCAAGCCATTTTTATTTTAAAAATATAATTGACATATTCAACATTATCTTCCTCTACAACTGTCACTGCATATAGGAATGCTTGTCCAATTTCTGATGTTGCTTTACTCATGTATTTTGGAGGTGCTCAGACACTTCAGGGCTGTATCACCTTTATGATACATAGAGAAATCGACCACACTGTATCAGGCACTCTATACTACAAACGTAGATTAAGAGACAATCCTGCTCCCAAACAACTGTTTTGGGCTATTTTTATATTTTAGTTGAAATTGTTTTGTGGGGGTTGACCCAAAGAGAGGGAAGGAAGGGGCTAAAGGAGAAACATGAGGGGACCCCGGAGCTCCAGCACAGGTGAAGTGAGAAGAAGATTGTTAGTGAATGGGCAGGAAGGAGTTGGAGCAGTTTGGGAGACAGCATTCAGGATAAAAAAAAAATTGTAGAAAATCAGAGGGAACTGATTATCTTACCGTAGTCTAAAGGTACCTCCTCTGGTTGCTTCTCTCTGCTCAAAATGGCCAAGTTTCTGGCTTGGTGCTCTCAGCAGTTTTTCTTTCTCTAGTTCAGGCCATCTAGGGTCTGGTGCCCTAGAGGGGTCCTTTCCAGAGCCTGTTTATCAGTCCAGGAGGGAGAGAACCCTGGCTGGGTCCAGAGTCCCCTTCCCCTTCAAACACCTATGAGGCTTTGCAAGCTTGGATGTTAGGAAAAACTTTCTTACTAGGTGAGTGGTGAAGCATTGGAATGGGCTACCTAGGGAGGTGGTGGAGTCTGTCTTTGGACAAAACCCTGGCTGGGATGATTTAGTGGGAGTGGTCCTGCTTTTTTGGCCGGGGGTTGGACTAGATGACCTCATGAGGTCCCTTCCAGCCCTATGATTCTATGACTCTAGTTGCTATTTGGGTAGCTCACTACTAAAAGTGAGGAAAGGTTCAGAGGCCTTTTTATTTTATCATTTGAGCTGCTTCCTCTGTTCCTAATAATTTTTCCCAGTTTATTATGGATTAATTTGCGCAAGTGTGATGTTCGGCCCCAGAGAAAGAAGTAGGGGTACTATTTTCAAATACAATCCATTTTAAAATAAACTCTGCTCTTCTTGGGGAGTTTTATCATTGATTTGGGCCTAAGCAGAGTTAGTCCAATGCTGAGCACCCACCCCCCCATCTCCAGGCCCTGCCCAGCTGTTTCATTGTGAATATGGTCCTAATATTAATTTACTTGTTTTACTCCTTTGCGGCCAGACGCAGGGTTGTTAAAGATCAGTAAAAGTGAACACAATTAATTAGAGCATATGATGACATTCTGTGGCCAAGGCTAGTGGTTAGTTTTACCAGCTGTCTTCAGTGCTCTTATGGACTCCGGTTGAATCTTTAATAACTGTTGAAACATGGGGTCAGATCCTTAGCTGGGATAAATTGTTACAACTCCACTGATTTCTGTGATTTATACCAGCTAATATCTGGCCCATGATGTGAGGAAGATCACTCGACTATTTTTATTCTGTATGTATCTATCTGAGAAAAAGAATTTATAAAATAAAATGTGGTTCTGCTTTGAAAGGTGACTGTGCAAAAACAGATCGTAATCAACAGATCTTCTTCCTCTGTTTATTTCATCATATCTTCATACTTTACTGAGAACAATTATTGCTCGTTCCTCCTATTAGTCTTACAGAGGCAGCATAGCTGACTTAGGAGCAGGAGTCTGTTTTTTAATTCATATCAACAGAATTGGTTTCTGACATTCCCAATCAGTTATATCTGTGTGAATCCAGTGATGACAGTGGAGGTTGTACAGAGTCCACGGTCACTGAGGGTCTAATTTAGTTTCCAAAACCTTTATTATGGTGAGCACGTGTGAGAAGGAATAAAATAAGCTCTGCTTCATGTTTCCAGGGCTTGCCACTTCAAGTATCTTTTCACTTGCAAATTCTATTCATTTACTTTGGAAATCATGAGCAAGACTATAAATGTGAGACTCCGAAGATGGCAGTTCTATAGAGTCACTTTGCAGAGTAGAAGTGAACTTTAAGGTACTAGGGAATGCTATGATACAGTTTTTAATGACATGTTTCTATCATGTTTTATTAATATATTTTATAATATTTATCTATTTATATATTTATATGATGTAATAATTTATATTAAATGTATATAATGTTTATTTATATATTAATATATTTTATAAATACAATTTAAAAAAAGTAAAGGGGTTATCTTAGTAGTGGATCTTCCAAAATGCCTGCATCTTTAATACATGAGACATGGTCACTTATACTATATCTTAGATGCTGCACCTTAAAACATTTGTGCATATGGCAGGTACTCTATAGAGAGGTACAACTTATAGTTCACATTGGAGTCAAATACCTCACTGGCACCCAAGACTGCGTGTGCTGAAGTCAGATATCATATATCAGTGTGCAGGAGTGATTATTCGTACTTCGGGTGGTGTTTCTGTCATGGAATTTTGTGGGTGCATTCATACGAAATCAGAGAGGTCATGTTTAGTAGGCTTTTATTTGCATATGAGTAAAATTCAGTTACCAGCATAGGTATTTTCCATAGGAATTTTGTTTTCCTTTCTATAGAAGACATTATTTTTCATAAATGTTTTTCTGTTCACTAAACCGAAAGCTGCCATTTCTGTAATGCTCAGTTGTCAGCTGTAGTAGACTCCTTTATTCTAGTCACACTACAGACCAAATGACCTTTGCTTTCATTGAAAGTTTACACATGGGCTAGTGGTACAGGATCAAGCGCATAGAAGTGCCTTCTACTTGGATATGGAAGAAAAAGGCCTGAAAGATGGAATACAATTATTGGAGTGAAGTATTGCTGTTGGAACTGATTTAGCTTAGTGACCAGAAAATTTGGTCTGCACTGTTTTTTGCATGTAAAAAATGCAGCATATATTTTGATTTTCAGAGCCTATTATTACTTTGGCACTTCAGAAGCAGATTATGTTGTGTTTTCTTCTTTGTTAGGAAAAATTGATTATTTCTTTGAAAACTGTCATAGATTCTGGATCTGTCAGTATAAATCAAATCAGGCAGATGTTGAAATCTTGATCCTGTAGCTGTGTGTGGAATGTGCAGTATGAACCGCAAGGATGATGTGTTCTAATGGAAGTCTGAATGAAAGATTCACAAGGGGTCAGGAAAAGTTGATAGCTAGTCATATTCCACACTAAGCAAGAGGAGAATTCTACCTGCTCCAGTTGCCTTAATCTCAAGAACAAAGGGGGTGTGTGCAAGTGGGACAAGTATCGGCATGTCTAAAGAGACAGAGATTTGATTCACTCTTCAGCATGTGAAATAATGAAGAGTGTTGGCAGCTCTTGTAATTTTATTGAAAATTTCATAGTATTTGGTGTTTCTCTTAAAGCCCCGGATTTTGGATTACATTAGGTTCCTGGATTTTATTTTTTAAACAAGTAAATTTCTAGCCCTCATAAGTGCAGAGAAAAGCCTGAAAACATGAATCCTAAACCAGAATCTCAGAAACCAAAACACAACTAAAAAGAACCAAAAATGTTAGTTATAACAAATCTCATGATATTAGGAAAATCTTGGTCATTGCTAATTCATGAAATGTGAATGTGTGGGGTTGGCAACATTATGAATTAAATGCTTACCTGGACTGATGGAAGGGTCACCCAGTCGTTGAGTGAAGGAAAGCCCAGTAAACTTACTGGTAATTAGCTTATTTGACACAAGGGGGAGCTCAAGTTTCAAAAAGCTGCTAAATACTCATTGCAAAATTTTACAAAAATTTGTTTGCCAGGGACAGTTTTGTAATCTGTTTAGTGCATCAGAGTCCACTGTAAATGGAAGTTTTCCTAGAATCTGAAATATTATAGGTTTCATGTTATTCAAGATAGCTGTAAATCTATTTTGTTCTTTCACCAAAAAATGGCTTTAAAATAAGCAGTTATGACATCAAAACAGAGTTCCAAAGGGGCAGCCATGTTAGTCTAGTTCAGTAAAACAAACAAGGAGTCCTGTGGCACTTAAAGACTGATAAATTTATTTATTGCATTAGCTTTCATGAGAGAAAATCCCACTTCATCAGACACTTTGAAGATGGGGGTGCTTACAGAAAAAGAAGAAATAAATGCAGGGAAGTGTGGGTCATGGGATCAGGTCACACTAACAGCAAATCAAAGCAGTTCTAAAGATTGAAACGCTGGGCAACAGCATGCAGAGGAAGATGAGGTCAAATCACCTGTTTAATAAGAGAAAAATCCAAAGTTCCTATTAAGCCCTGAAGCAATGCAATCAAATTTGCAAATAAATTCAATCTCAGCAGCTTCTCTTTGTCCACACTGAAATATCCATGCTAGAGTATTCTTTGACAATCAGCAGAGCACCCCATAGGAGCTCTGTGGTACAGGTGAGATGATACAATGCCTTTTGTGCAGCAGCAGTTCTTAATTGTAAAATCTAACTTTCAATGGTAACTTGACTAATTGTGTGTCACTAGCGCATGTGCCATTATCCTGAACTATATTAAAATTAAACAGTTCCTGCAGAATCACTGACTGGCATGTCCTATGAGCACATGGCATAGTCATTTTCTATCATTTCATTCTTTCCATTAAGATTCAAAATTCTTAAGATCATTTTCTTATAAAAAAATCAAAATTTAATAGAAGTATAATCAAGATTTACATCAGCCTTAGAATGTTAAAGTAACACAAATACATGTGCAGTTCCTCAGAAACCATGGCGAAAGGCATGATAAAAGGACCAAATAGAACACAATTGGCCCATATATTCACATTTATCTCCATTCAGTTTTCAAAAATTTGCTGACACTCTTCCAAAATTTGCAGAGTTTCATTTCAATTTTTTGCCACGTTCCTTGGCTGATTCGCAGTGCTCACAAAGAGGAATAAACAAGCTTCTACTAAAAATAAAATATAACATGCTTTTATATTAAAGGATTAAAACAAAGTTGGAAAAAATAAAATCAAGAAATAACTGAAGTCAGGTCTTCAGTGGATAATGACAGTTCTATGTACAGCATCAGGTATTCATGCATTGGGTCTGTGCATGGCTCCAGTAACTCCTGGGGTGAAATCCTGACTCCAGAGAAATCAATGGACTAATCAGTGGATTTCACCCCTGGCTTCTGACTGGGTAAGCGGTTCTCTTCCTTTTATTAAGTAAGAAGTTGCTTTTCCTTCTTGGAGTGAAAGGATGTTTGTGAGGGTAAGAGGAGGTTAGAAACCATCCTTTACAAATAAACCCTAGATGATGATAGGCCACTTGGAGCGAAGGCACAAAGATGCAATCTAAAATAATCTCACACTTGAGGCTACAGGCTGTGATTCAATACAGCACCTTTTGTTAGGAGTGTTATGAAACTTTTATTTATTTATTTTGCTTTCTTGTGAAGCATCAGGTATTAGCTTAACTGCCAGAGACGGGAACCCAGATCTAGCTGCGCTGGTGAGCTTATCTTCTGTAGCAATTCTTATGTGCCTCCTGTAATGGTAGAAACTGGAATTAGACAGGTAGAGCTGCAGGAGACCTGTACTGGAAAGCTTTAAGAACAAATTAGGCAGCTAAAACATCACCCATCTGGTATGCAAGGGATTGCTTTTTCCCTGTGTTATCTGGAAACCACTACACTATTGCATTTCCACCTTCCCATTCATTTGGAGTCTGACTTAACAGATTTAAGACAGCTGTAGGAAAAGCAATGAATTTGCCTCCTATTTGTAAAATAAAAATTGGGGGCAGTTATGTCACACTGGGGCCTAATTGCTATTAAACAATGAGGATGCCAGTAAAAGGCTTTTCATTTCCGCTCTCGCTAGTGTACAACTGCAAGATTAATTGCTGAAGATATCACACTCAGTGCTAAGGTCTTCAGTGGGAGCAATCAAATGAAAGCAAGCACGGATATTCACTATGGGAGAAATTCTAACTGTGGGTTAGATTGGTACAGATGGAGGTGGATCATTTTAATACCAAATATATTCTTCCACAAAGGGGAATAGAACTGCACAACTGCTAATATCTCCTCGCAATAATGCCCACCTCCCCAGCAGGCCTTGATGCTCCCTTGCCAAAAGAATAATATGGAATGGTCATGATCCTTCCATTCCTGGCTAGGGATGCATGTCCATCTGTGGTCATCTAGGGCCTTGTGTTCAGCACAACTGCTTTGGTTAAGTCAGTGGTTCCCACCCTGTGGCCTGCATCCACTTTGGTTTTTCAGAGTGGCCAGCTGCTCCTACAGAAGGAAGCCCCTGCCTAAGGACACAGGTGGAGCACATTGCCATGAGGCCAGAAGACCAGTGCAGCTTCCCTACTGCAGCCAGAGAGGAAGAGATTTCAGTGCTCTTCTCCCCTTGGCTGTAGCAGGGAGCACAACAAATGTTCTGACTGGGTCCCTAAGTGCTGGGGTCCCAGGGAGGAGAGCATTGATCTCCCATCCTCCAGCTGCATAAGGGAGCCACTGCTTAGGGACATAGGCAGAGGCATCATTGCCCCCAGAAAAATATTTGGGGCACGGGCCCTACCCCCTACCCTGCAGCTGTCTCCCCAACATCCCCCCAGCCAGGGCTGGATCCCAGCTCCTGCTGCTGCCACCGCCAGCAGGGAGCCCCTGGCTAACTCCAACACCGGCCGTTGCCACCAGGAAGCAGCCCCTGCTGCTGCTGGCCATGGGCCCAGTCTGGCTCCTGCCACTGCTGCCAGCTAGCCAAAAACACTCGGGGCGTGGCTAGAGTGTCCTGGAGCTCATGCCCTGTGGGCTCAATAGCAGCAACACCCTGGGACCAGGTGGAGTGCATGGTGCTACAGGCTGCATGTGCTTTCTCTCCTGTAGCCAGGGGGATGGGAGATCAGGGACGAGGGAGCCAGCCTCCTTTCCAAACTCCTCCTATGTGGCTGCACTAGTGGGGCAAGGGCTAGTGGCAAGGACTTCAGGATTGTAATAATGATATCTGTGGCCCTTAAGCACTGTGATTTTTGTGCACTGTGGTACTGTGACTCCAGTTATTCTTGTTTAGTGGTTGATCTTTCTTCAGTTTAAGGGGGAAAACAATCGGAGTTCTAAAGTGAGATTCTCACTGCCACACTGGTCCCTCTATGTTGGGTAGAGGGACAGGAGTGGCATGAGGAGTAATAGAAGTGCCCAGTCTTTCTGGGGAAGCAATCCACATCCACCGGAAATACAAGAGGCAGCTGCAGGTCACCCACCAACGCCCCCTGTATTGTGAGGGCATTCCAGAGGCTGGGCTGATGATGCAAGGCTTGGAACGGCAGCAGGGTGAGCTGTGGAGATTCTGAGAAATGCAGCTGCCTGAAGGCAGCTGGAAACAGGCTACAGTAACTTTGGAAACAAGCCAGGGGTGTGTGTGTTAGGACTGAAGCATCCCAGACTTGGAAAGTGGTGCCTCTCACAGGCTCAGGACAGAACCTTGGCCACTTGGATTCAGACTGACATGAACCATGAGCCGAAAGTCTGTGCTTTGTTATGATGTCTGATCATTTCAGATCAATAGCACAGTAATCCAGTAAAAGCTAATAGATTTTACCTAACTCTGATGGCTTGCTAACTAAGACTTCAATCTCACAAACAATTGTGTGTGTGCAATGTTAAACGCATGAGTAATCCCATTGATTTGTGTAGTCCCAAGCATAATTGTTTGAGGGATTGGGGCCTATGGCCTCAGTTTTACAGCCACCTGCTTTAGCGCAGATGCCTGCTTCTGCATGGACAATGAGGCTTGATGCAGGTGATGGGGCCTGCGCTGATTCTGATTACAGGATTAGAACCTAAATAGAACTCTGATAAATGGGCCGACTGAATACATGGTTGCATGTGGTTAATGAAATGTGATTGGCTTCAGATCTTGGTGGAAAATTGAAAAGTTGGATGCAGTTAAAGTTTTGAGCAAGATTTGCATGGACTTGTCTCCCTTACTCACCTGCAAGAAAAAGAACTGACATTCAACCATATAGCTTTGATCATCCAGCCTGCTCAAGTTTTGTATTGGATATAAGTAATCATCCAGTAATCCCTTCTATTTCTGTACCTTTCCTTTTGATGTGGGTACTCTATTGCTCCTTTCAAAATGAAAACTAATAAAAAATTGAATAAACATTTTTTTTACACAAGCAGTTCCCTCTGCTTCCACTGTATGCCTGAAGGAGAGCTGTCATGAAGGTTTCCAGCGATGCTTTGGAGGAATAGATTAGAGATCATTATTGCTGACCATAAGTGTCTACATGGACGCTATTAATGTTTGATAATAATTACTCCCATGCCAGGGTAAAAGCCAATTCAGGAGCATCTAATGTATATAAAGCTATATGGATGCATTGTGCTGACCTCAAAATTAGTGACGCAGACTGCATTCTGTGCATTTTTTTCCAGCTATCTAGATTGCAATGATTGGATTTAAAAGCTGAGTTCCTAATGCTTAGGAATTGGTGTGGGAGTTATTTTTTTCCCTGATTAAGCCCAGGTGGTTTTGGAAGCCCAATCTAAAGGTAGCAGGTAAAAATTTCAGAAACACTTAGTTAACTTATAAGCCTCATTGACTTTCAATGGGAATTAAGTTCCTAAATCACTAACACATTTTTAATATTTTACAAAGTCCCAAATGGAACAGGAACAATTGAGGGCAAAAAGTATTTCTTCACCACTCTTTAGCTGCTTAAAGAAGCGGGAGATACTCACTAGTAATGGCTTTGTATATTCAGTTTAACAAGACCAAAGATAAGAGGCAGCAAAGCATGAAACAGGGCCACTTTCTACTCTCAGATACTGGAGATTTCATGGAAATTTAACTCCTTGGACTTTAGTGGAGTGGATTTAAGTCAGCATAGCTAGAGCAGAAATTAACTCAGTGTAATGTATAGATTTTCTACTGTGTTTTTTCTTGCTCTTTAAATGAAAGGATTATTGAAGACTACTATCTTAGTTGACAAACGTCATGCTGGTCTGCCCTGCCTCCACTTCTTATTTCTGTATAACTGGGCAAGCAGTGGGACTGGTATATAGAGATTTTTTTTTTTTCCCCTGTGAATCAGAGCAAAACAGCTTCAGACATCATTTCCTGGCCACATTTCCAGAGAAAGTCCACAACCAGGGAAAATGTTTTATTAATGGTAGCAACTCGGTTAGGCACTGCAATTTCAGCTGTCTGCTGAAGAAAATATCATTGGTTGTGCCACTGCTATGTCCCATTTTGAGGCCCTTTTCAGTTAGCTTTAGCAGGAGAACAGTGCTTAAGATGTTTTTTTCCACCCAGCCAGGTACCATCCAAATAAGAATCATAGCGTTGGAAGGGACCTCATGAGCTCATTTAGTCCAACCCCCTGCTGAAAGCAGGACCACTTCAACTAAATCATCCCAGCCAGGGTTTTGTCCAACTGGACCTTAAATGTTTCCAAAGATGAAGATTCTCTTGCCTCCCTACGTAGCCCATTCCAATGCTTCATCACCCTTGTGAGAAAGCTTTTCCTAATATTCAACCCTGACCACCTGAACTGCAGCTTGAAACCATTGCTCCTTGTTCTGTCCTCTGTTACTACTGAGAACAGCCTAGCTCCCTCCTCTTTGGAGCACCCCTTCAAGTAGTTGAAGGTTACTATCAAGTCCACCCCCACCCCCAGTCTTCTCTTCTGCAGACTAAATAATCCTAGTTCCTTCAGTCTCTCCTCGTAAGTCATGTGCCCCAAACCCCTAATCATTTTCCTTCCCTAGACTCTTTCTAATTTGTCAACATCCTTTCTGTAGTGTGGAGCCCACAACTGGACACTAGTCCAGATGTGGCCTCACCGGCACCAAATAGAGGGGAATAATCACATCCCTTGATCTGCTGGCAACACTCCTCCTGATGCTGCCCAATATGCCATTGGCCTGTTTGGCAACAAGAGCACACTGTTGACTCATATCTAGCTTCCCATCTACCATAACGCCCAGGTCCTTTTCTGCAGTGCTGCTACTTAGCTGATTGGTCCCCAGCCTGTAGCAGTACATGGGATTTTTCCATCCTTAGTGCAGAACTTTTGCACTTGTCCTTGTTGAACCTCATGAGATTTCATTTGGCCCAAAGCTCCAATTTGTCTAGGTGTCCCTGAATGCTATCCCTGTCCTCCAATGTGTTCACCATTCCCCCCATCTTGGTGTTGTCCACAAATGTACTGAGCATGCAATCTGTCTCATCATCCAGATCACCAATGAAGATGTTGAACAGAATCGGCCCCAGAACCGACCACTGGGGCACTCCACTAGTTACTGGTTGCCAGCTAAACTAGTGACTCAGGAAACACTGGGCACCCTTTAAAAGTGCTGCTTTCCCTTGGATAACCAAATAACGTTGCCACAGTATAGCACATTCTGTATAAATGTATAGAACGTAGGTAGTAAACTGGGCCTAAATCTAAAACCTACTGAAATCAGTGGAAACATTTCCACTGACTTCAGTGGGCTTTGGTCAGGCCCTTGCTGAGTTATTTTATTCATGCAAGGTGATGGTGGATTGGAGGAAACAGCCCAAGGAGAGCAGAGATAATCAGTCACTTTGATACAAGGACTGTGTCCACGAATAGTTGCCAAGGTTTGCTACATAAGGGTGATTTCAGTCACCCAGCTATGTGCTGTCAATCATATTAAAGCAGTAACTAGTCGTCTTTTTTACCATTTTGCACGTGAACAGAAAATTGCAATCTTTTCTCTTGGCCATTTTTATCCATGCCTTTGTCACCTATGTCTACATGATACAGGCTGTTCATGGCCTTGTCTACCAAAGCTAGTTTTAAGCCAACTAGTTGGGGTAACAGTAGCAGTAAAACAGCACATCAGGGGTTTCTGAGTGGGCCAGAAAGCTGAATGCATGCCCAGGGTCTGTGACAGGCTTGTCCTATCTGCACTGCTTTGCCTTCATTTCTATTGTTACCTGCATTAGTTGCATTCAAGCTAGCTGGGGTAGGCCAGCCCATTGTAGATAAACCCTAAAACTACAGTGGTGTGACCTACCTGAGGCTACAACTTAAGGCCAGTCAGAGACTGAAGAAGGTGCTGAATGAAATAGCTCACTTGATGCTTATTGAGTGGAGATCTCACTGGCAGAACATGACACCAGTGCTCTGGGATCTGCTCCTACTTCCTATTGCTCTCTTGGTGGAGTTTAAGGTATTGGTTTTGACCTGTGGAGCAGTGGTTTCCAAACTTAGGGTTGAGACCCAGAAGTGGGTCCTAAACCCTTAGACATTAGATCATGGCACCTCCTACTGTCTCCACCACAAGACTAGAATGCATTGCTCAAAGAGGTAATTGTTGGGTCATGGGCATAAGTGATTTTTTTCAATTGGATCCTGAGGAAAAAAGTTTGAAAACTACTGCTGCAGAGCACCAAATGTTCTGGGACGGCCCTAGCGGAGGGATGTCTCTCTCCCTGTGCCATGCTGACATAGCTATGGTCAGAGGGGGTTCCTGGCAGAGCGTTCTCTTTAAGGGTATGTCTACACTGCAGTTAAAACTCTGTGGCTGGCCCATATCAGCTGACTCAGGATTGGGCTAAGAGCTCTTTAATTACAGTGTAGATGTTTGGGCTCAGGCTGCAGCCCAAACTTTCCCCACCTCACAGCTTTCTTCAAGGGCCTGGCTCAACCCCAAACCCTGAACTTCTACTCTACAGTTGAACAGCCCATTAGCCTGAGTGTCTTGAGCCTGAGTCAGTTGGCATGGGCTAGCCAGGGGTATTTAATTGCATTACATATACCCTGAGAGCTCAGGGACTCTGGAGCTTACTCCCCCAAACCTCATCCAAAATAACCCACAGTAGATAACATTCCAGGCACAAACTCTTTGTTTGAAACTTATTTAATAGGGTTGTTGCAGAGAAGTCATTTTGGCTGGTTTGCTGAGTTGAGTTATACGAGCTGAGTTATTAGCAGGCTTCTTTTTCAATGTTTCTGTGAGTGCTTTATGATTGTGACATTACATGAATCTCAGGGCACCCGCCACTCTTGGGTAGGTGTCATTTTTATTATTTAATTCTAAATCAATAAAAAAGAACTGGCACATTTTGCAGATGCCCACAGCAGACTTCAATTAAATAATTTCACCTTTCAACACATGGCTGTTTACTACCTTTGGGCTTGTAATGTTTTATGGTATGAGAATCATAATGTGAATCCATAATATTATCAATAGGTCAGTAGAGGGAGTGTTACAGATGCTGTCACTACAGTTACTTGAATTGTTGCTCTTGGCCATCTGTGTGTCCCTTACTCACCTCAGAGCTAGAAAGCCATAGGTTCAGATACCACATCACATCCAAACTTACATCCATGTGACACAGTACAGTGCTCATAGCTGGAGCTCTGTCACAAAAGCTTTCTGCCTCTCAGTAACTGCCATTTGTTTTTAAATTAATTTATTCTCTTGAAGGAAACACTTGTGCTTCGTTTGTCCATCAAAAGAGGCAGACTTTCCCACAGAATGGAGTCACTGCCCTACCAGCCTACTTCAAACTTTCTCTGAAGGAACAACCTCTCAGAATAGGGCCTGTTCACTGACCATGATGCTTCATTTATGAGGCTTTGAGTGGTGACTGCCAATAGGCATGACTTGTGCTTTTAGAGGTCTCAATGTTTGGCTGCTGTGAGGGTGTGTCTACCCCACACAAACCTGAATGGCTTCAAAGAGCCAATTAACCCCATTACGGGCTGCACCTGGAGAAGAAGAAGAGCTCCTGAGTTCTAACTGACGATGAAACACAGCTGTGGAGGGGTAGACTGAGCTGGAACAAGCCAGAAAAGGTGAGGAAGAAGAGACTGTAGGAAGGAATGCAGCAGTCACTCCCAGGAGAAGAAAGGATTTAGTAAGAGGAGAGGAGGAGTTGTCCTAGGGAATAAACCTGGATCCTGTCTGGAAGTACAGGCTCTGACAGGAACTCAGGAAAGGGTCAAAAAGCCACAGGGAATGGAAGCGGTTCTAATGGTAACCCGGGAGTTGGCAGAAGACAGAGAAAAGAGAGTAGGAAAGAGCCCAGGGAAACTGTGACACAGTCAGGGACTTCTTAGGCTATATTGCTGGACAGGGGATCCCTTGGTTGGAGGCTGGAGTAGATGGTGGCCTTTGGTTTTCCTGTCAGCCACTGGAGAATTTTAGCCTGAATAGCAGACTGCTTGAGAAAGTTTATTCAGTGGAACTTTGAAACTCCAGATGGGACAACTATAGTGGCTGGGCTGGATGAAAATGGATGAATTACAGAGAGGCAGACAAGTCCAGAGATGGAGAGAGAGATGAGATGAACAAACAAATGAGGAGGACATGGCAGCAGACCAATGGAGAGCTATTCCTCAGACAGGGCCACAAGGAGACACCATAGCAGTGAGAAGCAAATCCCATTACAGGTGCCCAATCTGAGACATCTTAAAGGGTTCTGATGTTCAGAGGGTGCGTCTTTAAGATGCCTCAAGATGGGCAACCAAAAAATAGGTCTCCTAAAATCATTAATCTGTTCTGAAAAATTTAACCCAACATGTCCACAAGGAAATAAAACCTTTAACAACAACTGCTAAATAGCCATTGAGCACTGTGAGTGGAATATTACAACCAATGACTTCAAAGAGAAGGGTAGCCTATTATCAGTCTCCTTGTACCATCCAGTCACGCTTGTTCAAGGTGGCAGGTAAAGGTCCCATGGCGCTTTTGAAAGGAATTAGGTGATAGCTACACAACTTGCAAGTTTGTTTTGTTGTTGTTTTTTTTAAATAAATATATTGAAAACATGTTCTAATGTCTTTGGCTGTTTGTGGGCAACTCCACTGTGAACAGTGATTACTCCAGGAGCCTGTACAGTCACAGCACTACCAGAGTTCAGCATATTGCTTTGTAAAGCTCTCCAGGATCTCTTCAAGATGAATGAAGCTATAGAAAACCAAAGTCTGTTCAAATCCTATTGTAAATGTTTAAATGTCACAGTTTTCTATTTTTGTTTTAAAGTCTCTACGTCATTCATTCTCTCATCTATTATTTCATTTTTCCTTTTTGCTTGACATTAATCGTAATTTTTTCTTTTTTGTGGGTGGATAACAAATGCTGCTTTGTAGCTGATTGCTGTGGCACAACAAACTGACTGCCACTTTTTCATTCCTTTTGTCTTGTGTTTGAGATTTCAGTTTGCTGTGTTCTTTTATTATCAGAGACATTAAAAATGTGACTTCCTGTTAGTTTTGCAATGGTCTCTTTATTGCTGATTTTAGCAGAAAAACAGATTCAATTTTCACTTTATTTTTTCCTGATGTTTGCAGACATTTCCTTAGAGCTGAGTGAAGCCACGTACATATTCATCTTCCTGAGTCACATGGTTTCCAGTGTGCATTTGGTGTCAAGAATACTCTGAATCTCAAGAAAGGGTTGAAACCATTCTCTCTCTTCAGGCATCAGCTGTGGTCTGTGAAAGATTCCTGTAGCTTCCCAGAGTTAAAGAGTAGCTGAAAACTGCCATGTCCCTTTTGATATACATGGTCATCTTCAAGCTGTGCAATGCTCTGTATTGCACCTTAAAATTAACTATCTGAAAATGAGATACCACTTTATAGTTCATGGCCTAAAGCTACTGCTTGCACTGGAGAGAGGCAGCTAGGGCTGAACTCCTAACTACTCCCCCATGTCTGTGTGAAGTCAGTGCCAGTCCAGGCAGGCCCCTTGCTGCTCTGTAACTGGTTATTGTGTACATTTCTTGCCCCAGTCAAATCATCTCCTTAGCAGAAGAGCAAGTTCTGTTCCCGCAAACTGTTGCTACACTCCTTGGCCTTGGCTCAGAGTGTGTGGACAGAAAATTTTCCTGGCACCTACGCAAGGACATAAATGACAAGGGAAGAAAACGTGAGTCTGATTCTACTCCCATGGAAGTAAATACTAAAAATTCCATTGAGTTCAGTGGAGGCTGGAAGATTGGTCCTTTGTACCTACTATCTTGAAATGAAATTGTGGCACCATTGAAGTGAACATAGGAATTTTGTCACTGATTTTAAGCAGGGCCAGAATTTCACTACTGATCCTCACCCATGGAGAGCTATACAGCAGATAGCCCTGTATACTTTAGCATATTTTTCCTTTCTAATTGCTTTCTTTACTCCAATTAGTGGCATTTCTAGCTTGAGTTTTCTTTTTTTTATATTGAATTGTTCAGGTTATTTTCCTTTCTGCCTCCATATCTGTTTTCTGGGACACTGTTGGCGTGTGTGCACCGTAGAAAGTTACTTTTTGTTATCTATTTTTGTTGAGACAGTTGAGCTGCTCTGTAACTTATTTACTTCTCAGTATTTAAGGATTGTTATCAGAGGATTTTGACGATATCTAAAGCAAAAGTGACAAAGATCTTAAAGTCTTTGTGATTGACAAAAGGAAGTGAATTAAAAAACTGGAGAGAGAAAAAGATGCATTCAAATCCGAATGGTGAAGAAATGTGCCACAAGTGTTAACACTGTATGTAATTGCAAACTGAGTATATCAAGAAACCAACAAGCACAGTAGTCCAGCCCAGTGGCATTCTAGTTACAAATACCAATTAAGAACCAGTCTTGCTCATGTTGAATTGGAACTTCTTCACTTAACCCTAAATTACTTGAGTTTTGAAGAGGGGTTTTCATAGTGGAAAAAAACCTATCCTTCATTCTTATTTAAACCCATTTTCTCCTTGTAAATATGTTCATAATTACTGGCATTGTGTTAAAAATATGGGGGGTTTTTTCTAGTAAACCAAACCTTGCCCTGCTTAGTCCAGTAATGAACTTACAGTGTTGCATTTGTGACACCAATCACGTCTGTGGTAGCAGACTATGAAATCATAAACCTAGGACTATGACTTGACTGTAGGATCAACAAGGAGAAGCTGAATTGTGAGGGAGAACAAGCTTAATCAGTCATAAATCTTCAACAATATCAGCAGAAGAACTGAAAAATACAGGCCAAGTAAATTGATTTTTGTATAAATGATCTTGCTTTCAAATATGTCATAGCACAAAAGTCAGTTTGTTAGATCGATCTTTCTCAGTGAATTTAGTGCTTGTGAACATTCTTTATTTATCCACAAAACAACTGCATCATGGATAGTGCAAGCCTCCTCTACTGCAGTGATACTCATATTGAGACTTGCGAGCCACAAGTGGCTCTTTAATACATCTACAGCACAGATGTAGCACATGATATTAAAACACACTGTGATTAATTATTAACCAATCAGGATACTTTTACTATGCTATTAACCAATTGTAGTTGACAAAAATAATAATTCTTGCTCAGTCATTTTGCTGTGAGAATAATAGATATATAGCTATAAAAATAGTAAATAAATAATGAATTCACACTCTTTAGGGTAATGGTGGTTGCTAATTTGTTTCCTCAATCACTGGGCTCTGAGTACCACTGCTCTAGAGTGTTTCAGCTTTAAACTGGATGATCACCCACTTCAGAGAGAAGAGTCTGTGTAATCCTTTCCTTACACTGAGACTGCCAAATAGGAGGTAAGAAAAACCTTCTCCAAGACACTGGAATGAGGACAGTTTATTTCACAGAGGGTAGCAGACATCAGCAGGCTACAAATTTCAGTCACAGCTTACCTGAGCTGGTCCTAAACTTTTAAACTAATTCTGAAATGATCCATATTCAGCCCAGAGTCCCTCTGACCTTGCTATGGAAAAAATTAAAGTGTCTGTCAGGAATTCTAGGAATACAGGGTGCCTATAGGACTCTTCTAAGTACCAGATCCAAAGCTCTTTAAAACCTACTGAAGACAGTTGAGTCCCATAACTGATTTTTTTTCCTGTTTGGTGATTTGAAGAGGCTGATTCCCCCACCCCCAATCCATGTCCACTTCTATAGATGCAAAGAAAGGAATCATTTGGATTTTATAAAACTGTTGGTGATGTGAATAGATTGCATCTCCAGCTTTCACAACATAGCATTGTTTTCCCTAGATGTTACTTCGCTATTTTGGAATGATTTGTTTAATGTCTATTAAGAAAGATTTAGGAAGATTAAGAAGATGAAGAAGAGTAACTCAACAGATTAGGCAGTATGTCTGATTATTTTTATACAATCTTTAGATCTCTTATTTTAAGCCTTTGCTTTTTGCTTCACAGCCTCATTGAGAGTAAATATGACCAAAATCTAATTACTTCTCAGCTTAAATATGGCATATGGAAAGCACATGCCAATTTTAAACACAAATGTTTTTCTTAATTAATTTGCTTTAATCTTCTGTTAATACAAATGAAAAAACTATAGATTCCTGACTCAGACCTTTTTCATTGATTTTAATAGGTGTGCTGAGGTATAACAGTGTGACTTCCCTTTAGCTCAGGGGTGGCCAAACTTATGGAACTCAGGAGCCACACAAGTTGATTTTTAAACCTTCAAGAGCTGCACTGAGCCGTATAACCATATACTTTTACCTACTAGATTGATTTCCTGGCATTCTTCTGTGAGCCACACTTTTTCATTCAAGACCCACATGTGGCTCCTGGGCCACAGTTTGGCCACGCCTATTATAGCTGGTCCTGTCACACTTCCATTATTTGGATTTTTGTTTTAAGTATTTGAGTTTGTTCAGATTTGTTACAAGACATGGGAAATAGAAAAAGTTAAAAATATAACATGAGTAGATTTCACCATTAAAGTCAGAGCCTTAGGAATACATGAAGTCTAAGGGGTTCATCTTGGTAAAAGTAGTGATAATTAAGGTTCCTTTCACAGTTAACGAACTTGCTCATTGAGTGGTAAAATTAAAACACCCACTCTCCATGGCTATTTATCATTTGGCAACTTCTATCAGATGGTCTTAGTTTTGCTGATAAAACTGTAACCTGAGTAATGGGAAAACAGTTAATTCAGAGAAATTATTTTAGGAACCTCAAGTATACTAATACATTGATAAACTTCTCACATCATTTAATTATGGCAAAAACTTTTCTTGTAACTCCAAAAAAGTCTTTTACTTTTAAAGGGTTGATCTTCAGATGGTATTTTTTCCAGTGAGCTTGCAGTTGGGGGTCAAGCAATGGAGGTGGATGGAGAAGGATAAAACTTTAAATAGTTTTCCCCTAATAACTATCAGCTATTCCCATCAGCCCTTGCAAGCCATCAGTAGTTGATAATTTTGTCTGGACATCACAATAGAAGAAATTCTTCTACACGATCTAGAGGAGGAGGTCATGAGAGATATTAAAGATTAGGTTGGAATGGGTATTTAATGATTATGGAATGAAAGAAAGCAAGGAGGTGGTTGTGAGAACAGACAAAAGCTCAGCTGAAGTTGGAGTAAATGGCAAAGGGGAGGGGCATGAGACAGCCAGAGAAAAGTAGCGGTACTCACAGTTGTGAAGAACATTGAAGAGGAGAACAAGAAACCTGAACTTGACTCAGCAGAGGGATAGTAGGCCCTAATCTTGCCCAGTTCAGAATAGTGGGCGCTTTGGCTTCAATGAGCATAGGATCAAACCCAGAGTGAGGGAGGGACTACATGAGAAATGGGCAAGAAAGATAATCAGCTGCATTTGAATTGGTTAAAAAGTGAGATGGGGTGTTGTGAAGGCCAGAGCATACACAAGCAGCCTGTTCCAAAAGACCACTGAGGTCAATGGGATCGGTGCCAGGGGTGCATGTAATATACTCCAGTTTATATATTCCCTGTTGATTGATATTTCTTAATTCCCAAAATTTAAATGCATGTTTTGAACAACTGATTTTGGGAAAAGCAGATGTTTTGACTTTTCAAAATACATGTGTGTATTGTTTGTTTCTATCTGTACTGTAGCCATTATCCTATTCCTATAGCATTTGTCTGATAATATAAAAATTATGTTCCCCATTTTGCTTCCTAATAAATTCTGTGTTAAGATCATAAAATATCTTTCTGTACATCATTGGTCATCATTAAAGTCTAATTTTAAAATTTCTGCAATCAGGGCTTTCTGTAAAGCCAGTTGGATCCTTCCACCTTTCCTTGCCAAAAAGCCTATCAACAAAGTATTAAAGGATCTCACTTGATTTTCAGTATCTCTCCACTGCTGTGAACTTAAGTGCTAGTCTGTTTTTATTCTCCAAGCATTCAAGTACTCTAGTGTCTTGCGACTCTGTCTTCTACCATGGTTATCTAAATAAACAAGTCCTGTGGCACCTTAAAGACTACCAAATATTTTGGGGCATAAGCTTTCATGGGCTAGAACCCACTTCATCAGAGGCATGAAGTGGAAACACAAGTTTGTTAGGTAATTTAGCTGCCCATATTAAAAAGTTGGGCTGTTATATATTCCAGCTTGTGTCCAACATTTATTTCTGTCTGCAACTGTTAAGAAAGTTTATGGCTGTCGAGCTTCAAGTGTAAAGCCTCCTAGTGGCTTTGAATAGAGTTCTGCATCTCATTTTAGCTCTTCTGTGATCTCACTTGTTCTTGTAGTTGAAGAATAAACTGGCTGGGTCATAGAGGGGAAAAAAGGATTCATTAGGTGTTTTGCTCTGTCCCTTAGGCATTGCTGCAAATGTTTTCCTTGACAGATGTTTGCTGTGTTTGTTTATTGCCCTGTTTCTTGGCTTACTTTTCAATAGTCTTTTAAGAGGGAAGAGAATCTAAGGGAGTGCTCTATCAGTGCATCATAATTCCACTTTATATCACGCTTGTTTCCTAACCCTATTATCTTGGCTTTGATAAATTAAAGGTGTGTGGGGAAGTATCAGAAATCATTTTCAGTGCTGTTGTAAAGGCCATACAACTATAAATGGAAGATGTATTCCAACTAATGTTATTCCAAGCAACTACATTCTTTCACTCACCAAAACAAAACCTGCTTGGTTAACATCTGAAGTTCTCTTTGTCAGTATACCTGGAGGCAGCTTTTCACAGACCTAGAAAAAAGGTAAACCAGTATTTTCAGTATCCATAGCATTATTAAATGTATATCTCGAGCAGTTTTTAAATGTATTCCATAGCTCAGGTTAATGCATTATCAGTGTGGTCCTAGTAAAACCAATGGACTGATTTGGCTGGTGGTAGAGTACTTGGATTGCTTTAATTGTTGTATACAAACTCCAACAGCAAAGTTGCCTTGCATTGAAGTTTTCAAAATGTACCTTATCATGTATGGTATGTGCATCCAGAATGACTTCAGAAAGTGGTGTCATCAAACCACTTTATTCTATCTGCCAGCCTACTCTCATACCGGTACTCAGGAGGCCTTCCTTTATAAACTAAACTGTAAAAGGTCCCTTGAACTCTACATGAGGTGGACAAAGATAATTAAAAAGGATATTTAGCTTTGTGTTCGTTTTGACACCATCGATTTAGTTCCACTGAAGAATATTAGCAAACTGTGTTTCCTCTTGCATTTTCCTTATTATTATTGGATAAGGCTATTTGTGAAAGTCAAAAACCTATTGTAGCAGTTCTGTCACAGACAGTATCCACATCGTTGTTTCTGCCTCATGAGATTGTAGGGCAACTGCATGCACCTCATTCTTATTTTCATTTACTAGACATGGTTCCCTAGGCATTGCATTATCTACTGAATCTAGAATTGGATTGCCTGTGCAGTAGTCCCTCAGGTATATCACTTAAATGTGTATTTATTATCCCTTGTCCAAAGTTCTGTTTTATATAGTTATTTAATGTATTTAGTTCTTGGTGAGTATTTCCGAAGGTTTCTGCCTCGATGTGTTAAATATTTTGCATATATTAAGATTTCCTTTGGTACCTAACAGTCTGAATATCTTATTACCTACCCTGCTTTTTACCCCAGTGTGACTCCATTCGCTTCAGTGAAATAATTCCTTATTTACCTGAGTGTAAAAGAGAGGAGAATTGCACCCAGATGGCTTGATTCTGTATATATTCCTCTACCTTTGGTGTGGGAAATGATAAAATAGCCCTTTCCTTCTAGAGACATGTAAATTATTAGGAAACATCTAATTAGTTCATCCACCATTATTTTTATTTTATATCTCATTTTTCACATATTCAGCAGCATGCTATAAGTGCCCTGCCAAACAAACTGAAAAAATATGGTCTTGTAGTTTCAATGGCTCTGCCTAAACTCAATGCAGCACAGTAAAAGTCAAAAAGACACAGCAAATGTGTCCACAGTGGTTAACAGATAGTAATGAATGTATACCAAAATTCTAGCATGGACAAGGCAGTGACGGTTTTAACATGTTAGCAAGTAAAACACGTTTTTTCTGGTCAAGTCTCCCAAGGGGGAAGTGGAAAGGACAGAGCAGGGGAAGTTGAAGTCCTCAGAAGATCACACAATTACTCGGTAGGGTGAGTACAAATCCTGGAGGTGTTATTGGGTTCCCATTTGTTACCACCTTTCCATGCCTATCAGCTCTCATCAGCATCATGGTTTAGGTATAGTAAGCCAGATTCTCAAGTGGAATAAAATAGGGCTAAATTCAGTAGAACAATACTGATTTATACCAGATAAGTTCATTGTATTCCTTTAAAAGACCTTGCTACGACATCAAGTATACAGCATATACAGAAATCAAAATATACACAAATATTATTTTTTAAATAAATAGAGAAATTTAGAGTACGAGGAAGTGCATATTATTTTTCATGGGGGCTCCATGTTGCTCTCTAATCCCCGCTTGAAGTATAGGCAGAAACTGATAGTATTATTTAGCCTGAGTTCATTCAAGCTGGTCATCTGAGTTTCACAGTTGTTTTTTGATCCTGGGCCATTAGCCACCACAGATCAGAGAACTGGGGTGCTTAATGGCAGCTAGTGGCCCAGCTCAGAGTAATGACATCTGGAGGGAAATGGAGCAATGGAAATGGTGTCACAGCTGGACACTGATCAATAATACATGGAATGGCTGCCTATAAGAGCTTTGATGAGATGTTTGTAACAAAACTTGTACTGTCTCCTATAGGGAGCATGGAAGAGAATTGCTGTGATAATGTTACCCCCCCATCTCCCAGTCTCATGTGGCTAAATATCATTACTATGATATTCAATGCAGCTCCTGCAGCTGTCTGTCTAGAATCTTTCATTTGTAAGTGGTGTACTCTTAGAAGTCTTGAGCTACCTAAAAAACCATGGGAAACACTGGGTTAAAAGTTTTGGACATTTCTGAGGCAACACCTTTCATCTCAGTTTTTCTTAGTGGTTTGGAAGCACCCTATATTTTGTGCCCTTTCAGATTATAAATAAAAGATAACACAGTGTTTCAAACTAGCGTGTTAGTTCTGACTTTCAAAAAAGAAAAAAAAAATTAAGCCAAAATATTGTTTTAAAAAAGTAAGGTAAGATGTATTTTTATATTGAAATATTATGTATGTTAGTGCTTTTGACCTATTCACACGCAGGATAGTTGTCTGACCTAAAATCATCCACACTATATTTCTGGAAGAATATTAAGATTTTTTTTAAATAATATTTTTAGCTTTTCCCAGCAGATCAATAGAATAATGTACTATTTAAACCCACAGTTTTGAAACAGATTAGCAATTCTTCCTGAATTTGCTATTCATTCCATGCTAGCAGAATGGATAGTTAAGAATTGCTGCATATAGATGATGTTTTAATACAAACCTGCTGGTCTTTTTAATCTATGGCTTGTTCATACAGACATTCAGGGTCTAGAATGAGTGAAGGACTAGAAGAAATAAGGTGAATATTTTAATAGCAAGGATAATTAACTGATGGAAATATTTACTAAGCATCATTGTAGATTCTCCATCACTGACAATTTTTAAATGAAGATTGGATGTGTTTCTAAAAGAGCTGTTCTAGAAATTGTTTTGGGGCAAGTTCTGTGTGTTATACAAGAGGTCAGACTAGTGATCACAATGGTCCCTTCTGGCACTGGAATCTAGGAACCACTAGAGTTAACAATTCTATACTACTATCTTTCTGTTAAATTACACATTATTAGATAGTCAGGCCATTTCTGACTGTTCTTAATGCTTATTCTCAGTAATTTGTTGTTGAGGAAAAAATATATATAGTGAGAAGAAGAAAGCTAATCAGATTACCTTTCAAGAAATGCATGTTGTTTATTCCAAGCTCTGTTAGACATGATAGACAGATGAAGAGCCAGTTGGTTAATTCTCTGCTTACAGGATAGGTGTTCAGGTCAGATTGTTATGTAGCTGCCTCCTGGAACAGCCCTGATCTGCAGTTGTGGCATTTCGTATAGATATCCCACCAGAGGTGCTGAAACAATATGTGTAATGGGAGAGCTGAGAGCCATTGAACCAACTGTAAACCTTGTGTGTGATGGAAACCACTTCAAATCAGTGGGTTCAGGAGCATCCCCAGACTTCTAATGCCAGCACCTATGTATTCTTTCCTCTTCAGTAGACCTGTATGACTCACTATGAGTTGCTAATGTGCCTTCTGTATGTTTGACAGCATGCACACAGAGAAGTTAGATGAAAACCTGCAAAACTCTTGCTGGAAGGTTGTGACATTAAACATTGTTTCTTAGAATTCAGAATAAGAGAGCACAAGAACCAGAGAGACACAGCAAGCTGCTTCGTAGAACAGAGGCACAAAGCAAAGCAACCCACTTATTCTAGGCTAGTGCTTGGCACTCTGACCACAAACTTCCCTAGATAGCCCCCTAGCCTGCACACAGGACCAAGAAACCCCTTACAAGTTCATATGATAGTTTAACATTTTAACACAGTTTTTATGCCCCACGCTCTCCTTCCTCTCCAGACAGCCATTGCTTGTCTCTCTGGACTCAGTGTTGCCATAATCATCTCAGTCCCAGGATACTAGCGAAGCAAGGTGGATGAGGTAATATCTTTTTCTGAAGTTCCAAGGGGGCAGCCGTGTTAGTCTAGTAAAGCAACAAAAGCAATGAGTCTTGTGGCACTTAAAGACTAACAGATTTATTTACCGCATGAGCTTTCATGGGAGAATATCCTACTTTGCCAGGCACTTTGAAGAGGGAGAACTTACAGAATTGGATGAAAATGACCTAATCCAATGTCTTACACTCCCTTGCATTTATTTTCATCCAGTTCTATAAGTTCTCCCTCTTCAAAGTGTCTGACAAAGTGGGATACTCTCCCATGAAAGCTCATGCAATAAATAAATCTGTTAGTCTTTAAGTGCCACAAGACTCCTTGCTTTTTTTTTTTTAATCTTGTTTTGGACTGACTTCTGTTAGTGAGAGACAAGCCTTCACGTCTTTTCTTCAGGTCAAGTGAAGAAGATCTCTAAGAAAGCTAGAAAGCTTGTCTCTCTCACCAACAGGAGTCACTCCAGTAAAAGATATTGCTTCACCCACATTGTCTCTCTGGACTCTGTTAGAGATGTGTTCTATATGTAAATACTTATAAGGTGCCAATAGGTGGCACTTAAAAATGTTCTTTAGTTTTTGGGTTTTCTGGAAGCAATAAAACTTGCTATATTCTTCAAATGGCTTTCTCTGGTTGCACATAACATAAGCTTCTAATAGAGTTCTGTTGTCTGGGCAGTCCCAGATATATCCAGGGCCTGCAGCTGGCTGTCCAGTACAAATAACATCAGTCGTGGTATTTGTATGGGTCCAGCTGGCTATTCATGTTTCAGGCACATGAATAACTAGAGTCTTGAGGTCCTGAGTGTCCTAACCCTCTCTTTAGCCTCCAGACAACAGTTGGTTATAGGTATAATGGTTTGAATATGAACACAACAAACATACAATAATTAACACTACCAGCTAGAGTTGTCCGATGACGTAAATTTTACATTTGCTTTCCTTCACATCCAAGATTAGATGAGACTCCTAATTAAAAGCTTAAATATCAAACACAAATAATGACATGGGCAGCTCCACTGATCTCAATGTACTTTGGACTAAACCAAATACAGATAATGAAAGTTATATCATTTTTTTCATGATCTAAATTAAGCAAAAGAGGGTGCCCATGTAGCAACAGTAGTATAATAAAATTAGGTTAAATCTGCATGTCCAGGCATTGGAATCCCTCAGGGGATCATTGGCATAGAAAAAAAATGAGTCTCACAAGATGCATTGCCTGAAGCTCAGGCATGTTTACACAAAATCTATAAAATGCTATTTGCCTTCAATGTAGCATTGAATGGAGGCTTGTGAATTGCAGAAGTAAAACAATATCACTTGTGGGGGAGGGGGAAGCACTTTTACATTCTTCATCGATTGTGCTGCCGTAAATATCTGGAGAAACCCTGACTGCTATAGCAAGCGACAAAATGCCTAGAGGAATGGGAGGAGGTGACAAAACATTCCCTTGCCTTGTGCTGCTGCTTATAGATCATTTCTGATTGGAAAGTGTTGAGACAAAGGTGTGCATGTGGGTAATTGTAGAACATTTTGATGCAGGTGATAAATTGATATCCATAACTAAATTCTTATTGTAGTACAGTAAGATGATCCCAAAGAGCTGCATCTAATACTAGACAGTCAACTATTGGTTGTGTATTTTGACATGATGAGTGTTTTTTTACTACTTTCTTTCCACATCATTTTGCACTTTTTCTTCTTCTCTGTTCTCATTCATTCTTGTCATCTTTCTTTGTGAGGTGAAAGTTATTGGTAGTTTTCCTTTAACCTCCTATAGTCTTCATCAGAATTGCACCTCAGATATAAGAATTATTCTCCAATGTTATGCAGTATGTAATGTTTTTACTGTCAGATGGAGTTCAGGTTTAACTTTACTCTTCACATTTGGTTTTAATTAAGACAGGACAAACATCCTAGTAAAAGTCCAATTACAATTTGCAATCCTGTTAGTCACTGAGATAAGAAATAATGCATGCTGGCCTTTTCAAAAGGCTTCAGGTGCTTGCCTCTAATTGAAAGCCAATAGAAGTTGAACATCTAATACTCTTACAGTAGCCCCCCTTAAAAGCCCCATCCTTAGTTCCCCAAATTTAAAATGCTATTACAGGCAGATTGCTGACAGGCAAAAAGAACAGTTATCATGTAACGAATGTAGGTGTGTGGCTAAGGAGAAAATAATAGCGGGACTTTTGTCTTTGAGTTCCAGTCTAGAGAAATACAGCCTCCTTCTGTTGTAGTTTACAAAGGTGTACATTTGGCAGTAGAGTTTACAGTTCCCAATCAGATATGGATGCACAGGGGAGGCCAGTTGGTTAGTGATCTTCCCCATCAGTCCCACTGCTGAACTGGACCATGAATACCTCCTTGTCAAGGCCTGCTGCAGAGGAGGAGCAGGAAAATCAAAGTAGTTTGCACAGGCTCCCCAGAAGCACAGGGTCCCAATTCATTGTTTGTGCTTTAGGATGCAAAAACAAGTAGGAGACAGACAGTATCTTGGTGCTGAAGCAGAACTGCAGCAATGACTGACTGACTGGTTGGTCTGTGTTTATAACTTCATCCATGACAATAGGATAAAGATGCTGATAGAGGTATGCATTTACTGTGTGAGAACAGCTGATTTTTTTCAGAACCAAAGGTCTAAAATTAAATTACCTGGAGATGGGCCCTAAGTACAACGATATCTGAACTGCTCCTAGCAAAGTTAAAATGATAAAGATAAGGCAGGACTGAGATGAAGACGGCTGATATATCAGATTGTACTGCTTGAAAGCATTCTTACAGAGCCTCTAAGGTGGGAGCCCAGCAGACAATCTCATCTTCTAAATTGCTGACCCTCCTGAAAAAAAGCCTCATTTCACTGAGTGAAACATTTCCACTGCTGATTAAGAAACAGTACCATTTTGCTAACTCTTGTGATTTTACTTCAACTCTCACAATATTTTTGATGTCTTCTGTAAAGCCTAGATTTCAGGGATTAAGTGAGAATCTCAAATTCAGTTGTTTTCTTAAAGCAAGCTACTAGCTCTTAAAGTTACACATGGAACATAAGCCTGAAAGGTTCAGACACCAAAATGCAAATAAGAAATCTGAAATGTGTTGGTGATTTTTTTTCAATCTCTCAAGATCTTTTCTGGACCGACTCATGATATTTGAATTATTGTAGTTGATCATATTGCAAGAAATGTCATTTTATGCAGGTTTGGGTTAATGAAAATATTGTTTGAACTGATTTTACTGTTTATAAACATGTTTGCTTTGTAATATGTTTATTGACTCTGACTGGGTATGGAAAATATGGTGTGTTTGTTATTCTAATAAAATACGCTCTCTTTTTCGGTTTGAATATTTTCTCTCTGGTTGATCTTTAATTCCTTCTCTGTTTTTAGTTACACCAGCAGAGTTGTTTCCAATGGACTGAAGGCACAAATTAATAACCCAGAACTGAAAGTCAAAGGATTAGACCCTCTCATCAGTCATTTAATTAACAAACTCTATCATTTTAACCAGGTAAGTGAAGATTTTCATGACAAAAAGTTTGTCAACATTGGATCTTATACAGGATCTGAAGGTACAAACAAGGGGTGTATTGAATGCTATCCTGCTGGAGAAGCACAGAACCAAACACACAGCACAGTGGGATGGTGGCAAACTGGGCATGTCTTGGGAGCTGTTCTAGTTTGTGGTAGTCTCCCCAGACCTGTTGATGGACTGCTCTTCAACCCAGAATTCCTGTGGTACTGAGGGCTGTGGAGGCGCTCTCTCTTCCACATCCCAATTCATTACAAAGGGGCCTACAATAAGTCTAAGGTTGCATACACCACTCTATGTTGCTTCTGTTCCTGGGGAATTCTCCTCTTCTTCAGTAGGCTTCTTGCTGCCAGGGTGGATCCCTGAATCTGTGGTGACTGAATTCCATAGAATACCATAGTCAGAATATAGACTTTGATTAGGTCAGTTAACTCATATCAACTCTTAGCATTTTCCTTATCTGAATATGATTTCTAACCTTCCCAGCCAAAAAGGAATGATGATCTACAAGCAGGGTTGCCAAAAACATGATTAACATAGTCTGCATAAATTCTCAGCTCATACTCAAGTGGTTGTGCTTGCTGTCCAACCTAAACTACAGTCTTTCAGAGCTGAATCCATCATGGTTCTATTGTATTATTGCTTCAATATAACTCTTTGCACATTGTAGAAATAGCATCAGTTCAAATTAGCCAGCACTAACAGATTTAATAGCAATTGATTTTCATTTAAAGTAGGTATGTTTTCTTGTCCAGTGGAAAGGTTTACAGCTTGTGTCTGCAGAGTCTATACATTAACTCATCCCTAATTTTTCACCATGAGAGAGTGGTGTAGCAAGAGACTGAAAACAGGCTGTTTGTAGGCAATGGTTATTGAACCTAACCTCATTTGCTCTGAAAGGTATGGAGGAGAAAGTAATCTGCACCAGAAAATGTGCTAAGATAAATTATTTTCTTCCTGGATGTGGGAGGAAACAACAACCTGAATAGCTATGACTTTGTGTCACAATTTGGTCTCTCATCTGCTCCTGGAGAAGCATAACTTTGTGCTGTCCCTTACACAGGTATCATGTCAAATCCACAATCTAGCCATCAATTAGCATTCCTGTTAAATTTGAACTGATTCTAGTATTTCTGTAGGCTGAGGATTTACAGATTCTTCATATCATGCAGTTTGATTTTTTTCACCATTAGGAATTACAGCTTTTGGTCAGATAAGGTTTTCGGTCCTGCAGCGAAATAAGTGGTATTGAGCTAGATTGAGTAAAGTGATAATTCATTATTTCTCTGATTTTGTGTGTTATCAAATACTGATAATTTACTTTATAAATATTAATTACAATCAATCTGTGTAATAGTCTTCTATGAACTCTGACAATTAGATCTAATTAGAAATAGGTTCATTTGAAAGCAGATGTCTATCAGCAATATCATTTTTCTGATAAACAAAAATTACTTAAAGGTTCTAATTTTCATGAGATGTGCCCCTGTTATCTTAAAATGTTATTTTAAAAAGAAGCATGCTTTGCTTTATAGAATCATAGGGTTGGAAGGGACCTTATGAGATCATCAAGTCCAACCCCGTGGGACTTGAACCCAGGACCTTCTGCATATTAAGCAGAGGCGCTAGCACTACACTATATATGGCATAAACTCCTGTATGTCCCCCTCTCCTAGCCTTTGGGTAAGTTAGATGGAAGAGTTACTTACAACAACTTCTGTAATTTCTTCTGCTTTAAAGGAAAAAAAAAAAGATTTTTAGTGAACTTAAGTTCCATCAGCCTGGGATGCTTGCAGAGTAAAGGATTGCAAGGAAACATATAATGAAATCATGTAAATTCCTTTGATCATAGTTTTTAGTGAGATTTCTTTGGAAATCAAAGTAACAAAAAAATTACTAAATTTCTTTCTAAAGCTCTTGGACCCACTATCAACCATATGTCGCTCCTATAGCTCTTTGTTTTGTTTTCTTTTCTTTTCTTTTGTTTTTGCTGCTTAAGATTTTCATTTCAGTTGTGATATTAATATATAAATACAAGCAGCTAACATGAAGCCAGTTAAATCAGGATTTTAAAATCTCCTGCATGGCTTGAGAGTAACTGTATATGTTTGCCAGTACTGTTTTTACAGGTTCTGATGCCTCACAACGCAGTTCTGACCTGAGAAGGGCTCTTTTACCACTTGCCCTGCAAGCTGGGTGCCTCACAGTTCTGGGCTGCTGTAGCTCCCAAAGTGGACTCCTACCAAGCAGCCCACAGGTCACCCCCTGAGCATCTGTGTATGGCCACAGCACTGGCTTCCAGCAGCCGTGGCTGCTATAGATTATCAGTCCTGGATATTCCCTCCCACCCAAAAGAGGTGTTCTGGCTGTCCAGCCCTGTCTTGGATAGCCCAGGTACATTAGCGCCATTGCCCCTTTAAGTCAAGGGGATCCACATAGAGTAGTCTGCTGTCTTTAATGAAGTTACCCAAACAAATCATAGGTCTGGATTAGTTTTAATAAAAAAATAAGTTGAACTACAAAGAGAGATTTTTACATAAATACTGATAGTGAGGCATTACAATCAGAAAAGGTTACAAAAGAAGTAAAGATAAAACCTTTTCTGAACTTGAGAAGCTGGACTTGCTTCAGGGGAAAGTTCTTGCCACAGGTCCCCAGTATCATTGCTGATTAAGTTCCAGGTCTGGATCTGCTCCTGAAGTTACAGGCTGTTTCTGCCATCCTTTTAGGTAGGAAAGAAAGAGATGGATAGGGAGAGATACCTGGACTTTTTTTTGTTGTACTTTCACAGTTCAGTTGCCCTTTGAAATGCATTTTCCTGCGGGATACACCTGTAGAAAGTCCCCTCCAGCTCTGAGATTGGATATGTAAGCAAGCAAAAGAGGTTTCATGATGGCGTCTGCAAGACTACAGGGCTTTGGAGGGGGTGTACTTTTTTTTCCTTTTGTTTTCTGTTCTCTGTCTCACTGTCAGAGGAACCTGCTCTCCACAACTTATACGTCAACTGAGGTAAACACATATTCTTGTTAGTCTCAAAGTGCCACACAACTCCTTGTCGTTTTTTTGCTGGACTAGACTAATACAGCTATCCCTTTAGAAATTGACATATTCCTGTGTTTAAGACCTGCTTGACCAGTCCTGCCTAACTGGCACTAGATGAGTTTGAACATGTGCCACAACATCATTCAAGGGGACATCATAACTTCATATATAACATTTTACCATGATATTATTGATCAGCAAGTTATTAGCTTTCAAATGATGCCTCACAAGGCATATTTTATAAAATTATTACAGTGGCGTGTAGGGTTTGAACATAGGGGGTACATTCAGCCGCACAGGTGAATTGAATTTAAAAAGTGATACTTTTTTTTATTCCCAGACATAATAAAAGGTGCAATTTAAAATCTGTGACAAACAGTGTTAGTTTCATTTATTACCTATATGAAATTTAGAACCTCACTGCAGTTATTCTTTACATAAAGGAACCTGAAGAAAGATGGGTTGGGAGGCTAAAGGGGAAAGGAGAAATATGCCCTATCTGAGTGATTTGAAATAATGACACTAGTAGATGCCCACCTACTTGAATAGTATTGCTGAATTGTATAAAGACAAGTCCCGCCCTGGAAGAAAGACAAACATGGACTTTGAAGAAAGCAAAAGAAGCAGGATGCACGTCTAAAGGCACAGTCAGGGATGTGGGGGAGAGAGAACAACTTCTGACATGTAACACTTAAATTAGGCAATGAAGGAGATTTTTACCCTCTATGGAAGAAGAGCAAGCAGGTGCAGGCTGCTGCCCAAGGTCACCAGAGGTGTGGTGGTGATGGCCTGCAGTTCATGACCTAAACAGTGTCACAGAGAGATTTGCGTCAATTTGTGTTAGTTCTGTACCACAAGAAGTCCATGTTTCTGCTGAATGTCTGGATATCTATCTGTAACTCTGTAGCTTTCTAATTTTGCTATGTAAAGGTGCACATTTTTAACAGTGGGGGTAATACTTAGCCATTGGAACAACTCACCAAGAGTTCTGCTGGATTTTCTGCAAGTGGACATCTTTAAATTAAAAGGGGATGTTTTTGTAAAAGTTACGCTCTAACTGAAATAAGAATTAATTTAGGGAAGTTCTGTGGGCTGTGTTATGTAGCAAAGCAGTGGGGAGAGCAGACTAGATCGGGGTAGGCAACCCCCAGCACGTGTGCCAACAGCCGCACGAGAGCCCATTTGGAGCGGCACGCGGCACCCTCTGCAATGCCATAGAAATTGTGGCTCCTGCCACTGAAAGCCACTACAGGCAGCTTCTTTCAGGGGCAGTGGGGGTGCGGAGGGTCCCCACCATGCCCACGTTCCAGGCATGGTGCAGAAAGAAGATGCCTGAAACAGCTTCTCTCCATGGTGTGCAGCCACCAAGGACCAACTCTGTGTAGCTTCTTTCCTCAGCATGCCTGGGGGATCCCCCAAGAGGACCTGCTCCAGGCAGTTTCTTTCCTTGGTATCCTTGGGGACCCCAGTCCCCAGGCATGCTGCCAAGAGGAGCCACTCCAGGCAGCTTCTTTCTGCAAGTGGTTCCTTTCAGTGGTATGCCAGTGAAGCGCCCCCGCCCCCATCCCCATGGCCAACCTCTAGCCCTGGCTGCCACCAAATTTTCAGGCAGCCACCGCTTTTAGTTCTGTGGAGGGAGCCACTGGCACTGGCTGACAGTTGAGGAGGAGGGGCTGACACAGGGGTTGGCAAAGGTTGGTTATCCCTGCACTAGATGATCACAGGAGTCTCTTCTGGCTTTAAATTCTCCTACTCTGAAAAGCTGAGGATGATGCATGTAAAGTAGTTATTCCTTTGTGTAACTCCTTTGGTTGACTTTTCCTTCAATGGTAAAGAGGAGGCCAGTGTGAATATCTTCTTGGCTCCTAAGCCCTTCATGTTTGGTATCAGTCTCAGGAATAGTGCTGGGCTCATTGTAAAATAGCCGTTGTTTGTATTTCCCAACTGGTACTTCACAAACAATCTGTACTGCACAATTCATTCACTTCTAACATGTTTTACAGTGAAATGCTGGCACCACTGAAATCACTGGGGGTTTGTACACTGTAATCAAATGGGGCCAGAATTTCACCCCCCCCCTTTTTTTTTGAATATCTAATAGATTTGCAAATAAAAGACTGGTTAACAAATCCTTCTCAGAGACAAAATTCAATAAATTAGTTACAATTAATACTATTCAGTCCATGCTATTGTTTGCAGAGACAGCCTGTGCTAGCCAATAGTGAGGGGCAGGGAAGAGTGAGGACAGGTGGCTTTAGCAGTGCTACTGAACAGTCTCAGTCCACGTGAGTGTACTCAGAATGAGTCAAGCAGCAAGTCTAGGGCCCCCCCCCACACACCACCACTGGTTGTTTTCATCACTGACAAATAATATTTTCGTTCTCTTCAGCTGTGTGATTGCAGCAGTCTCTCATATCAACAGAATTTTAAACTGAGTTGCAATTGCAGAATCTTTATTACTCCTTGATAATTCTTAAGCATCAGATCAGATGAAATCTCAGGTTGATTTTGAAGAACTAGTAATGAGAAGTAACATGTTTTCCATTTTTCCTAAAGAAAGATGATGGGATTTGGAATTCACTGAGAGATGAAACATGAAATCCCACATTGCCTCTTTTTAGACGCACTTTTCACCACATAGCTACACTTAAGTATTTTACTGTATTTTGTCAGTATAATACATTTTCACAGTTCAAATACAATAGACTTTCAGGCTATAATTAGATAAAGGATCAATTACATTGGAAAGGTGATGAGAAAGTTAGGAAACTGGCAAAGCCCTTATTGTAGGCATTCTCTAAAACTATACGCTCTCCAGTTTAACTTTCATCTCTTTCTGTCACACCTGTCCTGTACAGGAAAATACAACGTAAGTCCACCGACATTTTGACACTACAAGGATTTGCAAGTGTTGCCTGTAAAAGATGTGATTAGTCAGAAGTAGGGTCCTAAGTCAGCAAGACAATAGGACTTAGATATAAACTGGTTAACTAAGAAATGTATACAACTAAAATCCCTTTCAGGACTGAAAATGAGTCTGTCTTAGCAAAAATTGAAATAATGACCCTGAAAGATTTGTTAGAAGTAGTCTAAGCCATCAAAAGTTGAATCTTCAAAATGGATTAAATCAGAGTAGGAAGTGCAGGACAATACAGGAAAGCATACGCCTGTTGCTTAGCAGAACTATAGGCAGTATATGTGACATTTTCAGGCTCATATAAAATTGACCACATCATCATCTGTGTTCTGAGATTTTTCTGTTATATATAAGTATAGGAAAGTTGGCTTGAATGGCAGACTGAAGTTTGTGGAATTTACTCCCACAGAAACTGAGTGACATAAAAACCTCATCACTTTGAGATCCAAATATTAACTATAAAGAAAATGATATATGGAGATATTAATAATAACAATGCAAATATCATTAATAGTTTTATAAATACTAGGAGGAAATGTATGTTCCTAGAGAGAGCTAACAATAGACTAAATGAAATATAATACCTGTTGTTTTAAAGTGCACATACCATCAAGAAGCTTGAGAGAGATTGTGATTTTTTTTTTCTTTCTATGCTCATTTCCCCTACTATCACAGGATTAATGGCTGGATGATCTCCTACTCAAAATCCATAGGAGGAATTTCAAATTGCCTAATCAATTCTGCATATTGGTTTCCTTGTCCTTCTCCCCACCTTCTTTTTATTTATTTATTTTACAATATGTATCTTAATTATGCCTATAAACAGTTTCTCTCTCCCCATGCTGGGACTTGCACATCTTTGTTTATAGGATGGAAACTTAATCCCCCATCCTGAGATAATGTATGTCCCTTTTCATAACCAACTTGAGAAGAGAAGACTCATCCCAATACTTTACATTGTCCAGTCCACTTATAGACAAAATCAAAGCTTATTTTTTGTTTCCTTGGGCTCACACATGATCTTCAGCTTCTTAAGAAATATACACCCACAATTATAATTAACATTCTGTAACACATTTTAGAGGAATCAGGTCTTGTCTTGTCTGTCACAGGAAAGAGGCCACCATCGGTTTGACCCCTGTATAAAACAGTCAAGTTGTAATTTAGCACTCTTTGGCTTTTTTATGAAACCAGGGTTGCTTCTGTCTTATATAGTTCCCAGTGAGACATCTTTGTTTTCATTGCTTTTGGCTTGTCTAATGCATTGTCAATCAAAGCTGAGACAAAGCACTTACATTCTGTTGTTGGACACCTTTTCACTACCCTAGAGGAATTTTTTTTAAACACTATTTCTCTGTTAAGCACTATATTGTATCAGTAGTGCTGTCTTGAAGTGGCAGATTTGAGAGTGGCAGACTAGGCTAAGTGGTGGCACTTCCTTGGAAAATACTGTCCATATCTGACCAGAGTTTGGATGAGAATACTCACTGTTTAGCGACTAGTTTTACTTAGGAACTTAGACCTGTCTCCAGCTGGAAGAGAAAAATAAAAATGAGAGGAAATTATTAATTTTTTGATTCAGTGGCCTAACTGAAAAATCTGGGGGGGGGGGGGGGAAAATTGTTAGTTTAAAAAAAAACCCAATATTTTTCATCCACTTTTGTCCTCACAGAAAATAAATACTGGGGGAAAAAATTACTTGGGGTCAAACAAAATAGTTCTCAACAGCATGTCTATATGAAATGTTACTTTAAAAATATTTTCTAATACAAAAATGGAGTCAAAAGGACATTGTGGAAAAGAAATACTGATTTGAAGGGTCATTATGAATCAGCGTTTCATTTTGAAATGGCATGGTTCATTTAGAAACAAATGTCAACACTCCCCAGCTGCAGTTTTTCTACACCCCTGCTAGGATACACATGGACTATAGTGGGAGACCAGCCAATGGGAGGAAAAAGTACCACCATGCTCCTTAGGGGAACAAGGAACTAATCCCAGTACTCCTGCAGATCTTTGACTTTTGTAAGAACTGGTGGTCCTGACCATTCCTTTCAGCTATATTTCTTGCCCACCTCAAAGACAGAGTAGCAGCTGACCATGAGTTGGATTCCTCCTTTAGTGAGTCCTTCTCTTTATGTCTTTTAAAGTCAGGAGGGGTGGGATTGCTCCCTGACAGGTGAAACCAACTTGTCTGATTTTTAAACATTGTGATATCCATACTAGTGATTCCTACTGCCATATGTCTCTATTGAGCCTTACAGCTACATTACACAATTGAGCTATGCTGGTCTTCATTTCTTCATTAATAGATTTCAACAAAACCCATTCTCCGTGAACCTCCTTTCCTAGAGGCATTGAATGCAATCATTAGCAATGCAGGAAGCCAGCAGCTTTGTTCAGCAAGAATATCTGGTCTCCTTTGAAATGAACAAAAATGTTTTTGAAAATAAACGGTAACAGATTGTTACCCTACTTCAGTGCACTGTGTATCAGGAAGAAGGAAGCTATAAGAAGGAATTCTTTATATATTAAGTCTAACCTCAAAAGAAGGAATGGCTTTTTCCATAGCTGATATTTCAACACTTTATACAGGACCATGTCTACCCTATGGAAGTTTATGGATGCCTTTCCTCTGGCTTATTAGAACTTGGATTGATCCATAATTTTGCTTTGTAAAAACTGACAGCTCTACATCAAAACCAAAGGTTTCCTTATAGCTTTCTGGAGACAGTACAGTAAAGTTTCAGAGAGAGTCATTCATGCTGCCCCCTTTTGCTGAAAGCTTAGCATCATGGCTCCTGTGGGGCCTATGAATTCTAAAGTGAGACAATCAGCATCTCATCAGTAGAGACCATCCTGCCTGCTGCTTTACTGGCCAGATAGAAAACCAAGAGTTAATCAGCTGGTAAGACCAGTACAACAGAAGTGCTCCCTGCAGATGTATTTAAAAGTGCTCAGGTTTGCACTTAGTTGTGGTTCCCACAAAGAGGAAATTCTAGGTACTTGTATTGTTTTTGACTTTTTTTCTATGTGCAGTTTAGGACCACTGAAGGGAAATTCCCATTGTGTTCATTCTCATGCATTTTAGAGGTTATTTTTATTTTCTTTTTTTTCATGTAATCCATAAAAAAGGTGGAAGCGGTTTGTGTGTTTAATGTATATTCAATTGAATTTTGATAGTTTGAGTAATTTACTTACTGATGCCCTTTAAAAAACTGTAATCTGTCCAGAAGAGAGCCAAAGAACTAGGAATGTGATAGCTTTTTTATTTGTCATAGAATCATAGAGTTGGAAGGGACCTCATGAGGTCATCTAGTCCAAACCCTAAAAGCAGGACCACTCTCACTAAACCATCCCAGCCAGGGTATTGTCTAACTGGACCTTAAATATCTCCAAAGATGGAGATTCTACCACCTTCCTGGGCAACCCATTCCAATGCTTTACCACTCTCCTACTGAGAAAGTTTTTCCTAATATCCAGCCTTGAGCTCCCCAGCTGCAACTTGAAACCAATGCTCCTTGTTCTGTCCTCTGTTACTACTGAGAACAGCCTAGTTTCCTCCACTTTGGAGTGCCCCTTCAAGGAGCTGAAGATTGCTATCAAACCTCCCCTCAGTCTTCTCTTCTGCAGGCTAAATAAGCCGAGTTCCTTCAGTCTTTCCTCATAAGTCATGTGCCCCAGCCCCCTAATCATTTTCATTGCCCTCCACTGGACTCTTTCTAATTTGTCCACATCCCTTTTGTAGTGCGAAGCTCAAAACTGGACACAGTACTCCAGATGCAGCCTCACCAATGCCAAATAGAGGAGAATAATCACATTGCTCGATCTGCTGGCAACGCTCTCTCTGATACAGTGCAATATGCCATTAGCCCTTTTGGCTACAAGAGCACATTGTTGACTCATATCCAGCTTTCCATCCACAATAACCCCAAGGCCCTTTTCTACACTACTGCTGCTTAGCTGATCAGTCCTTAGCCTGTAGCACTGCATGGAGTTTGTCCATCCTAAGTGCAGGACTTTGCACTTGTCCTTGTTGAACCACATGAGATTTCTTTTGTCCCACTGCTCCAATTTCTCTAAGTCTCCCTGAGTCCCATTCCTGCCCTCCAGCGTGTCTACCGTTCCCCCCAGCTTGGTGTTATCTGTGAACTTACTGAGCATGCAAGTCTATCCCATCATCAAGATTGTTAATGAAGATGTTGAAAAGAACAGGCCCCAGGACTGACCCCTGGGGCATTCCACTCATTACTGGTTGCCAACTAGACCTTGAGCCATTGATTCCTACCCTCTGAGCCCATTGATCTAGCCAGCTTTCGATCCACCTTACAGTCCACTCATCCAGCCCATACTTCCTTAACTTGCTGACAAGAATGCTGTGGGAAACCATATCAAAAGCCTTGCTTAAGTCAAGGTATATCATGTCAACAACTATTCCTGCATCCACACATCCAGTCATCTCATCATAGAAGGCAATCAGTTCGGTCAGGCATGATTTGCCCTTGGTGAATCCATGCTGATTGTTCCTGATCACTCTATTTTCCTCCAAGTGTTTCAGGATGGATTCTTTGAGAACCTGCTTCATGATGTTTCCAGGGATTGAGGTGTGGCTGACTGGTCTGTAGTCAAAGCATGATTGAGGCTTCTGTCTTTTCTGTTTCTGTTTCTGTTTTCTATTGTTGATATTGCACATGGCAAACAACTTTTATAAGTACAAGCTCCAGTGGCTTTTAAAGAAGTCTAGATTAGTAGAATAAATTAGAAACATTGTTTTTTAAATGTATTAAGATTGTGTGTACAGTATTCTGCTATAATCAACAGTCTCTGCTGGGGATCACCACTCCCGCTACAAAACCTGCCAGGAGGTCATCAAGGGAGGACAATTCCATGAGGAATACTACAATAATATCTGCAAAAGGTGTCAGCGTACATGGCTGTCAGTGAAACTTCCTACTGTTGCCTCTCCAAGAACATCTGTCAAGAAGACATTCTAGATATGTTAGGAAAAAAAACAGAGTTCTTACATTCCTTTTGAATCTTGATCAGTTTTCTAGGCACACAGAGCTGTTCACATGGTTGTGCACAAATCCTGGAGGAATGGTCTCCAAATTCACCTAGAAGCTGTAACGGTGATATAAATTGTTTGATGAGACTGTTGCAAATCCCTAATGTGGGCACAGAATAGGTCTTCTTCTGGCGTAGCTGAATTTGGAAGGTAGAAAAATAAGCTACACTGGTATAAAACTTACTTTGCACCAGAGCAACCTATCTCCATGAAGAACTTACATAAATGGAGTGAGACCCATCTGCATTCTTCTCCTCTACTCAGCCCTGATTAGGCCTCAACTGGAGTATTGTGCCCAGTTCTACGCACCTCATTTCAGGAAAGATGTGGACAAATTGAAGAACATCCAGAGAGGAGCAACATGAATGATTAGAGGTCTGGAAACTTGACTTATAAGGGAAGATTGAAAGACCTGGGTTTGTTTAGCTTGGAGAAGAGGCGACTGAGAGGGGACATCATGACAACAGTTTTCAAGTACCTAAGAAGTTGTCACAAGGAGGAAGGAGAAAAATTGTTCTCCTTAACTGCCAATGATAGGACAAGATTCCTAATTGTCAGGGTGATTAGCCACTGGAATAAGTTGCCTAGGCAGGTTGTGGAATCTCCATCACTGGAAGTTTTTAAGAACAGGTTAGACAAGCACCTGTCAGGGATGGTTTAAGAGGTACTTGATCCTGCCATGACTGCAGCAGCTGGACTCGATGACCTTTCATGGCCCTCCAGTTTCTGTGATTCAATTTCTAAAAGTGAACAGCCCTCAAAAGTCATGAGCAGTAAAAACAGAGTTGAATTATGTGAAGATTTTTTTAAAATATCTTTCATGTCCTTCTGACACAATTAAAATTCATTAGCCATTTAGCTTTTTCTAAACAGTTTCATAGGTTGTCCTGTCCCCCAACCTCTATAGGCATCCTCAGTTGCAAAAAAAACCACCACTGGTGTAAAATTTCAGGGAGCATATATGCTAACATTATAATTTACTGTTAATTTAGGACCTGAGTCAACAGGTATTCACAGTTCCCATTCCCAACTCCAAATCAGTGCAGTTTTGTTTACCTAAGAACTGAAGATTCGGGGCTGCAGTTTGTTCTTGTAAAATGCATTGACTTGAGATATAATTAAACAGGTAATGATGAATTAGTAACATTCTTCAGAATAAAACCAGCATAAAGATTTACAAGAAAGACACAGCTCATGTAAAATACTGACTCGGTTTAGCCCAAGTAAAACATGTTTAAATAAGATAAATCTGAATCTCTAAGTAAATCCTACATATCGTATGTACTAGCAAACATATAATGCTAAAATCTCTATTCATTATTCATTATTCTTAGAATATGGTATGCCATTTGTCTCAAAAGTATTGTCAAGAAATTGGCCCAAATGGGTCATTGTGTGTGTTTTATTTTGTTCATTATGGCAAATTAATCTCAAATCAAAATCATATACTGATTTATTGCAGGGACTTGAGCCAAATCAGGAGAAAATTGCTACTGTTTCCATCTGTAGCTGAGCTGAAACATTTCACATATATGAAAAACACAGAAAAGAAATATCTCATCCTCTTTAAAAGAAAGAGTCTGCCTTAAAGGATATACATGCATGAGACTGGTTAAAGCTAATTAACTGGATCCTGAATGTGTGTTATTTCGCATAACTCCATTGAAGTGAATTACATATTTTGTAGTGTTATGAGTGGAGTGGAGGGACAGGTTTCAGGAGGGGTATGGTTTATTGCCATACCCATAGCCCAGGAATGCTGAAAAGGTCTTGCCTGCTATATCTGGGTCTCTAGGGTGACATATGTAACACTGGCCTTTCAGAATGGTTAATAATGATGCTTTCCTATAAATCACAGATGATCAAGGTGGGAAGGGACCCCAGGAGGTCATCTAGTCCATTCCCCTGCTTAAAGGAGGACCCATCCCAAGTAAATCATCCTGAATCTACCTGCCACTTAGCTTATAGCCAATGAAATGGATTTGGTCTGGTGAGATCTGTGCACAAGCATTCTAGGGCAGAATTTATCATGCCAATGTGACTTACATTAAAACAGCCATGTTAGGAAAGAATTAGGAATGCACTCACTGAGTTTAGCAAGGCATGCAATTAGGGGCAATTCTTTAAGGTTCTTATAAACCTCCACTGAGGAGCTCTGAATTCAGTCAGACTAACCCATGGAATGGTACAGGTAATTGAGTTAGCCCTAATTCACATTGGAAATTTTCACCATAAATGGTCAGAGGAGTAGCCATGTTAGTCTGTCTGTGCAGCAAAAACAAGAGTCCTGTGGCACCTTAAAGATTTAGTGGGTTGAAGCCCATGAAACCTGTTGCCTGAAGAAATCTGTTAGCCTTTAAGGTACCACAGGATTCTCATTTTTATTGACCATTTACATTGTAACTTTTTTCTGCTCCATCTGTTCTTATAGGTATCCTATCTTAGTAATGAAGCAGCGTTCACTGTATCATGGTAGTTTTAACTTACGAACTATTCGGGGTAGAATACTGGCCAGCCCTGGCTTTTCCCTTTCTTTTGATACTGTTTCTGTCCTCCTCCTGCAGCCCCACAATATGCACTATAACTCCTGGAATGGGCCTAGAAATAAGGAACCACCATTTTGAGCTGATAAAAGGAATGTGTCCCTTGCTCTCAGCCCCAGCTTATTACCAACTTGATGTTGCCTCTCTCAAAACAGATTTATACACTGGCATTCCTGTTCTCCCTCCAAAAATAGTTTATGTGGTTACATTTCTGTCTGGGAGCTCTGGTCCTGTCAACCAAGCATGCAATTTACTATTCTGGGAAAGTGGGCAAAGAGGCAGGAACCAGGAAGGAGGAAATTGCTGTGGGACGAGTTAGGGATGGCGACCAGAACTTGCCTTGTGGATATTGGGGAAGGGAACTTCCTGTGGGGAATCTGGCTATGGGTATAAGGCAATTACCATCTCTGTGCATTGGAGGAATTGTCTGTGAGAGGAGCAAAGAACAAGGAAGAACTTTTGTTCACTAAGGGTCAGATAGCCCACACTGACTATTACCTTACTCAATAAGAAGTCCTCCCTGATTTGAGGTACTATCCAACATGTGTTAAGAGATTGTCGAACTGGACTTGTAGAAGGATGTTGCTGTCCTTGGCCAGAAATAACAAATGATGAAAAACAAATGAGTACATATCTTTGACAGGTATGTTAATTTGTATTTAATTTTGATTAATGATTTTATGTTTTAAGTTTTTAAAACATATAATAGGACACAATTTTAATTTCTAAGGGTATGTGAAGATTTATTTCAAGTTACAAAGCATTTAATTATTTTTGGTTGAAATTATGTTATTAATCTAGGGTACTTCTTTGATTCCTTTAACACATGATAATAGTATGTGAATATTGTCACTTCTTGAATGGCTGTGGCAGCCATGGTTTGATCTCATTTTGAGGAACACATCTGATGTATGATCATATGTTTATTTTGAGAGTTGTTCTGGATGTACTAGAATGTGAAAAGGGGATGGAGAACTTTGGGGGAGATTATAGTTAGTTTGGAGCACAGAAAGGGTTGTCAGACTGACCATTGTACAAATGTAGGGTTGAGAGAAGCCTTGCAATTTTCTTTTTCGCAGTTGAAGCACTGAACAAAGGAAACAAATAACACTCTTCCCCAAAGACCTCCCAAGAATTTAGTTATTTCATATGCTTTCAAGAAAGATGTTTTAAACAAACTATTTAAAACACAGTTTAATGAAGACAAATCTACGAGTTATGTAGAGTACAATATTTTAATATCCAAAGCGAAATCATAATTTTTACCTGGACAAACTTGACTGAATCATAATAAATGCTTTTAATTATATCTGCTCCAGGAGTGTAACAAGAAGCTGAGGATGAGCTTCTGATACTTTTATTCACACACCCTTATCCTCCAGTAGACCCACTGATATCAATGGGACTACTTTTGGAGTAAAATGCTACTGAATGTGAGCTTTGGTATTAGAATATGGCTGTGCTTGAGTGAATTTCAGGATATCTATATATGCCAGGAATGTAGGATCCAGCCCCAAATTGTCATTGACACTGGTAGATTGAGAAAGTAGTGATGCTGTTTAGCAGATGCCTTTCTGACAATATAATATAAAATAGATCAGAGTTCCCTACCCACCCAAATATCTTTTTTAAAAGTTTCCAAACCATCACTAAAGAATGTGGAGATGCTAAAAACTATGTGGGTAATAAATCATATATTCCTTTAAAAAAAGGCATATGTTGTAGGTGCAAGGAAAAGGCAAACTGATTTCCGGATATCAGAGTCTAAATCTCTACAGAAGAAGCTAAGGTCAATGAGCAATCATCAGCAGAGCACTTGATCTGCCCAGTTTTTATCAAAATTACTTAGCTTTGGATTTCAAAAAGAAAAACCTCATTTTAAAGAGCAGTAGTATCTGAACAAACCTTGCAGTCTTTCATTTCCTCTTCAGGAAATGTTCATGTTATTCTTATATGATGGGAACAATTCTTTTTCATTTATGGGTGGTCAGTGGACCTTCCACTGGGGAAGGCTAGTTGCCCGGTCATGCTAGGCCACATCCCCAACCCCTCCCCGTGTCCTGGCCATGTTCCATCCAAATTCCACCCCATCACCACAGCCACTACAGGGTCTTTCCTTCAGGCCTTTCCGAGCAGTGCAGGGTAGGGTGCCACCATGGCCCCAGCCCGGCAGGGAGGGTGGAATCCAGGAGATCAGGGAAGGGCAAGGCAATAGCCCTGTGCTTCTTGGCAGCCATAGGCTCTCAGGGAAGGCAGTGCCTTCCCTATCAGTTGCCCATGTTTGCATCATTTGCCAGTTAAATGCATACCATCCTGTAAGAGAGACTCATTATTTTCTGATCATATTTTGCTCCTGAACAACATGGTTCATATGCTGAGTGAAAAGAACTTTCCATGCAATACTTAAATCTCACAACCACACTGACTAGGTAAATGAAGACACAAAGACTTGGACACAGTCATGCAGTGAGTCAGTGGGAGAGCCAGGAATGGATCCCAAGACTCCTGATTTGCATTCTGTGCTCTAACCATTAATTATCCTGCCAAACTAGATTCACATAAACAGAATATATTTATCTGTATTGATCTAATTAGTAAAAATTCCCCATATTGTGGTTGGGCAAAGTAATTGAGGTTAACCTTCCTTATTTTACAAAAAGCATCACGGGATCTGTTGTGACCTTAGTTTGAACATCTTATCCAACTAGTAGTACTTCCAGCAGCATAGTGCACCCAGTACATTCTGGGGCAGTTGGTTAGCAGTAACTCAGTGAACCTATCAATTACTTAATAATCCCCTTTCTTTTTCCTTGCTCTCTTTCTTCTAGAATGATTCACAGATCCTGGAACAGAGACCCTTTCACTTGCCTCCAAATTTCTAAATACATCTATTAAACTAGAAACTGGTCTCTGTTAATAGGGTTAATATTCCTAAATGCTGTTTCCTCCTTAATGTCTTGTCAGAATGTCTCAAAGTAAATTTGCAATCAGAAGTGAGCAATTGACTTTGCTTCCTGTGTATTTCCTGCTATTGACTACAAATCAACAGTGAACTAGGGGGGAAAAAGAGCACCTGTTTTTAGTTATACTTAGTTTTATATTCGTTATTTTCTCCTCTTGCCTCAATATCAAAGCCTAGGGATGTTGACAATGTGAATTCAACTCTCACATTAATACCAGAGGATTGAGTGGAAATTTTACAAACCCCATTGTGATTTAATTTTAATTACCTGTTACTTTTTCCTAGCATTTGGCTGTTTCAAAACAAAATTAAAATATAATTTCTTTGCTGTTTTTTCTTACCTAAATTAAAATATCCTGTTTCCAACATTAAGACTGTCAGAAAGGAGTAGTTTTGTTATGAAAGTAATAGAAACTGGTTTTTGTGTCCTCTGAAATTCCAAATAGTTCCCATGAAATTATTCATCTGTTCACCAAAACATAATTTTTTCTCATATTTGATTCTGACAGAGGCCTTGATTTAGCAAGGTACATAAACACATGCCTAATTATAAGCATGGGAGTAGCCAGTGAGACTATTCATGTATTTACAATTATGCACATGCTTATGTGCACTGCTGGTTCTGGGACATACACACACAATCGAATTCAATAATAAAGCAACCACACAAATACACAAATCACATATGCAAAACAGTGGCATATAAGAGGGTACATTTTGGGGTTACCTTCAAATGTTGTGTACGTTAAATTAAAAATAAAAAGCAAATCAAATGCTAATGAATGTTTAAATTATTTTCTTCTTTTAAAAACTGTTTACCAGATCTCATATGAGGTGTGGACACCTTTCTAGACAATCAGCATCTTTCCAATAACTAATTCAAGTGAGTTAAGCATATTCAAATTTAAATGCAGCTTTTTAATAGCCAGAAGAAAATAGATTCCAGTGCAAACTTCTAATAGCATATAGTGTTTCTGGTACAGTCACATGTCTCATTACATATGAGACTTCGAGACATGACCAAAAGGTGTTAAATATCATTTCAATAGTCTGTGCCTTAAATTGTTTGTTCCTCCTGGTATCTCTTAGATTACTGTCTCTGAGCAGAGTTTTTCAAAATGACATGTTTATGGGAGTGAACTGGCAGACAAACAAGGTACTGATTGGATAATGTAATGAAATGTGATTTGTGCTTCACTGAAGTAAAATGATGCAGGACCATATGTGATGTGACATTTGAAATAGGAGAATCTAATCACCTAAAATGGATTTCAGAACAGTAAATGGGAAGTTTTAGAGTTGGCTTTCTTAGACAATATAATTGGGCCTGGATGAAGTCATAAAGCGAGGGATCAGTGCCTTGTAGAGCTGAAGCCTCTTTGAAATTTTCTTTAAAAATGACCATTTGTGCTAGAGATTTGAATTAAACTTTAATATTAAGGCACTTTATTGCATAAAGTTTTAGTCGCAAGGGTAATGTAGAGTCATGCAGCATGATAAAGGAATTTTAACTGAGGAGTTTAAAAATGAAGCACTTTTAAGTATAAAAATCCAATTTTGGACTTCATTTAGAATGCTTATGAACCATACGAAATGATATTATACTTTCTTATTACAAGGAGTATCTCAATTATTGGTTAGAACACTTTTTCTTTAAATAATTTTTTTCTTTTCAGTTTTACTAATCACTTCCAATTACTCAGTATGCAGAAAAATTACAAAACATCTACCACATGTCTAATTTGCCTTTGGCCTAGTAATTTGATATATTACTGAGTAATCCAAGCAAAAGATAATAAATGGCCATTCAGTTCTGATGTACTCAAGCACAGCTAATATATTGAATTTATTTTCAAAAACTGAATGATTACTGTTTGCAATAAGAAGTCTTAATTTAGCACTGCAATGTTCTAATAATTTAAGATACAGTCAAAGTTTGAAGGCCCAGAATTGGAAATATAATATATCAAACTAACAAATAAAAGTCCCTTTGGGTTTTGAATGTTTAACTGATGCATTAATAAGTTGCTTCTTATTTTTGTATTACCTATAATTATTTATTTTATGCTTTTTTATGTCTTATAATCTGGTGGCATTTTCAGTCCTGTGCTAAGAAAAATGATGTTGGTGCAATAATTTTTTTTGCACAAGTTGATGAGACTAAAGTTGAAATTATTTAATGAAAAATAGAAGGCTGACTTCAATAGTGTACAAAAAGTCACACTTTGCACAGGAGTAAGATACTTTCAGTCTCATAAGAGGATATGAAGTCCCTTCCAACCCTATGATTTGATTTGATTCAGTTATTACAGAAGCAAAAATGAGAGCCTGTCTCCTAGAAAGTAGGCCTTCCTCCCTCTTGTGGAAATAATATTGATTGCTTCTTCGCCCCTAAAACTTCTGTGGCTCTTGAGGAGAAGAATTGGTCCTGACTATTGTAGCAACTCTTATAGCTTTTCCTGAGTAGAGAAGTAAGAAAGACAGTTACTAAGAGTGGGGTTTCCCCTGGGTGGGGCTAATAACCCTGTATTGACAGTACCACTCCCGTTTTTGTTATGGCAACTTCCCCAGGCTGCCTATGGGCCAGAGCACAGTACTGAACCTCTGCAGCATTGTGTACTGTGGCCTACCCCAGTTCTGCCTGCCGTGATCACAAATTTGTCCCCTGCCAAGACCAAGCGTTTGCAAAGATGTCCTTGGGAGTCATATTCCATGCTGGGGAGATCTTCTCCCAGTGGGATTGTGGCTTCTAGGACCCTTTTACATGGTATAAAATATCCGGAGCTGAGGTAAGGATCTCATCCCTAGCGAGTTACGTATGCTGCACTGTCTTAAGCTATGACTGTCTTACAACATGTAGCTGCACCAATGCAACTGTGCTGTTGTAAGTGCTTTAATGTAGCCACTCATAGCTGAAGGGAGAGTTCTCCCATAGGATTAACTATTTCATCCCCCACAAATGGTGGTAGCTCTGTCAGCAGGAGAGGCAGACCCTGTCCACCCCAACATAGGGGGTGATTTAGTCAAACCCCTGAGCTACCCAAGTTATGTCAACACAGGCTGTCATGTAAACACAGCCTTAATATGGGTGGGAAGAAGATTAAGAACCGCATTCACCCTCTGCTTTAGATACTGTGTGGAGCTAACACCTTTGGATCTGGGAGGGGGAGAGGCAGAAACAGGATGAGCTGGATAATGAACAGTTAGTCCCTGACTACCAAATAAACCCAGAGTCATCAGGGATTCTGATCCATGACTAAAATGAAGTTGGGGAGCCGGCCATGCATTGACAGACATTCGAGTCACCTCCCTGTGCAAAGCAGCATACATTACTCCAATGACAGTCCTGTGTCCTTTACTGTTCTATGAACACCCAGAGATGAGTTCCAGAGGAAACAGCAACTGATATAAAGGAGTTTCTTGTCAGTATGGCGCCTGTGGGAAAAATGCTCTCAAGACCAAGAGGGAGGCAGACAGCAGTGACTCTCCAATGAGGCGGAAATGTGGAAGGTTTAAATTCTCTGCATTTCCACTTCCAAACACACACCAGTGAGCAATAGCGTGTGGCCCAAGGTACAGTTTGTTGAGGAATGTCATGATGGCCTGACATTTTGTGGTCACCCATAGAATGGAAATATCCTTGTTCTCCTCATTATCAAAGTTATCAGCTTACTACTTGTAAGATTTATTCCCAGCAATAGCATTTTCATCATGATTTGTGAGGGACAAGTGGACTCTATGAACTGCAATTCAAGTTAACTCGGTACTGAATTATCATTCCTGATGAACAGACTAGAGATCCCCTTCACTTCAAACTTTGAATGGAACATTCTTTCTGGAATGGAAGAGCTCACCCGTATGTTTTCACTGGGCACAAGCTTTGGGGCTGGGTTGGCATTCCGGGATAAACATTTTAAGGAGCTGTGAGCAGTGTCTTTCCCTATACCCATTACCTGCCAGACGTCAAATGAGGACCATGTCTTGGCTCTTGCCTGAGACAGTGGTAAGATCATCAGTCTGAGCTTTGGACTGAATCATAATCAGCATAGAGAATCATTATTCAGTGCTATTGGTTACTGTCTGTCTGCAGGCAAGGAGAGTCTGAGTGCTGCATATTTGTGTTGCTCCACATTTCCAGGATGAGGGTTTCTAACTTTCCTGTCTCTTGGATTTGCCCTTGGTTCAGGGATGGCCTTTTCAGCAAGGCACATGTGAAAAGGTTTTGTGTCCTTGAGGTTTAGTTGTGTCATGTCCCTTAGACATTTTTAGATACCTTTGTTTTGGGGGATTTAAAGTAAAAAAATAAAACATAGAAGATCTTTATTGGTTTACTATTTTAGCTATTGTTTTTTAAATAGGGCTGCACCATTTAAATTCTGTTTTATGAAACATCCTGCAAGTTTTCCCATCTCCAAAAGCAGAAATCATGGAGGGTGTGGAAGGGGGAGGTATCTAAATAAAGGCCATTTTGAGATTCATCTTCTTTGAAGATCTCCGTTAACAAGATTCCCATCCACCTCTCTTTAGACATTAATGTTCTATCTTTTGGGGGAGGGAGGTTGCTTTTAGAATTGGGGTTGGGGAGTGGAGGAGAGCCTTACACTATTGGAGAATACCTGGAGATTATGAATTTTGGAAAATCAACAATTCTGGTCATGTATAGTTGGGGGCTTTAGGGAAACTTTGGCTATTTGTTCAGTCAGGGAGTGACTAAGAAGGTTTGAGAAAGAGCTCAGGAAGGGGCATTTGGATTGAAGTGTAGGGACAGCCATTTGTTTGACTGTTAATCCCTCAAGAGTCCAAAAAGCTAAGAGATTAAGGTAGTTCTATGTGTTTTATGCTGGGGAGATGAGATTCTTGTGTGATGATACCTTCAGTTAAGAAGAGTTATGATAATTTTCTAATTTCTCCCCCAAGCTTTTGTAGTTATTTGAATAAGCTTGATGTTTCCATATATTGGCACATGAAGGACAATTACAGATCCTGTGTGCCCTCATTTCTACTCTAGTAGCATTCTATCTGCTTTTCCTGTCTGAAGTGAGTATCAGATTGCCACTTCAGTGATTTAGACACTTCTGATTATTGATATCTGTGCTTCACACTCATCTGTCTGCTTTTTGGACTATTGTGTCTTTGGCTTCTTTCCTGGAAGTGTTCCTTCTTAAAGGCCATTTGCCTTGGAGGATGGGACCTGATCTTAGGCTGTCCCCCACACAGTGAGCACCACTGTTCAAACACAGATGTGAATACAAGGTAGTATAATGACAGCCAGCTCAGCAGTCATTTATTAAACAAGTTAATGGGTGATTGCATCCATTCTAAAATACTGATTTTAAATAGCTTATGATGTATCAGGATTTAAATGTATTGTGACGATAGAGCTGTAACCCAAAGTAATACTGAATTAAGGTTGCTGTACTATCCTGTAAGGCATGGAGTTGAGCAATACTGAATAATATATGATTGTCAGGCCTTGCATCCCTGTAAAGAGGTACCAGGGTTGCAGAGCCAATATAGTAACTTCCATGTTTCTGCAGCCTACAGAGTTGGGTGAATGATGATATGGCTAAGGGGTGGCCCAAAGTGGGGAAACTACCCTTTTTATTCTGCATGCTCAGCACAAAACCTAACAGAAATACCACCAGAGGAGCACAGTTTCCTCTGCTAGATTTCTGCACCGTAGATTTGTCAACACCCCAGGAAGACAGAAGTGACATTCATGTCTTGCTACTCCTAGGGACCACCTTTGTCTTTCTGTTTTTTCCTCCTAGCTTTTTTCACCTTTGTTCACTTTTATATATTCACAGTTTCCCCACCTCCTCTGCTTCTCTCCTCTTCCTGCTGGGTTGATCCCAAAGGATGGATTATAAAATCAAACATTTTTTAATTCCTTTGAGTAACCAACAAATATAATTATAAGAAAGAAGCCTAATTGAGTTGTGTCATTTTATTTTGAAGAAGGTGTTGGGCATGAACACACATGTATTCTCCCTTACAAGATGAAAAGAGGAGAATTTGTTAGGATAATGCACTGTACACAATAGCTAGTTTGTGATCTCAGCTCAGTGCTGTGGTTAATGACTAGTTGCTGAAAGTTCATGCCATTTCATGTGGGCCTTGCTGTGTTAAGAACAGCACATACCCCATGCTTCCAGAAAGCATAAATTAAGTGCTCAGGAATGACATTTATATTGGATGTCACTACTAAATTTCAATGTTAATTGTATCTTGGATATTCATTTTATTACTGAACACTTCATTAAATCATAAACAATTAAATTGTATAATTGAAGGATAAATCACAGAGTTGACATCTGTCAGTCACATGTGTGTTTGGACTGAATAACTCTGAATAAATGTCTCACACATGAAGCAGCTTTGTTTAAAAAAAATACTAAAATCCTTCAAATACAGCTGCTATCTCTGGAACAGGTCAACAGTGTAACCATGAATAACTGTGCCTACTTGTTACTATAGCTACTTAAAATAAGAGCTATAATGCAGCCACTGAATAATTGCAAGCTCATAATAAACCAGCGCCAAGGAATTAGGAAGGCCAAAAAGGTCTTTTGGTAAAGCATGCTGTTGAAAATATTGATTAGCTATGTAGACCTAGACACTGAGCTTAGCTTCTGTTCCAGGAGTCATTTGCTATGGACCCCTGATTCTCAGGATAAATTCATACTTCAGTGAACTGCAACAAATTTTAGATCAGCCTAGGGGGCTGCTCTAACATCTGCCATCTGGCTGTGGTCACTGAGAAGCCATATGCCAACAAAGCATAGCTGGAACTTGGAGTGCACATTTGTCCAGCTACATCCGTGCCCTAACATGACCCTTCCAACAACACCAAATAGGGAAGTAGTGCATAGGCTATCCACATTAGCTCTGTGCCAATTGAGAGCTTCCCCATGCTGAAAAAATTCTCAGCCAAGCAGATCTGGCTGCTTTCTGGCCCCTTTGTGCCATTCAGGCAGCACAAAGGATCCAGAATATAAATAAGAATATAGCCCATAGAATTAAGAGCAAGCACATGCATCTCTGCTCCCAACTCTTGTCTGTTAAACCTACTCTTCCAGGGTAAGTAGAAAGTACAATGAGACTGAGTTCCAGGCAAGGATGCTGGCTGACTGTATTTTAAGCAAATCTCAAACTCCACGCAGCCGCCTTTATGATTTTGGGTTCTGAATCATTTTTGCAATTGGAAACACAAAAGATTGGGTATAAAAGTTTGTTACCAGGTAGCTGAATGTTCATGCTCCAAAATATTTGTTTAATTATAGAGCCTTTCCTGCGCACTAGAAACTCATTGCTGATGTTAGTAAGAGTATCATGGCCCTTTTCTCTTCACAGAAGTATTGAGATGATAATGAGCACCATACAGTTGTAGACTCATAAAGTATAAGGTAAGAAGGGATCTTTGGCTTTATGATTATCTACTCTGGCATCCCACACAACACACACACACACACACACACACACACTCTCTCTCTCTCTGTCTCTCTCACTCTGCTCTTCGGACAGAGGCATTACTCTCATTTACTCCTTTTCATCTTGGTTCTTCCCCTGCTCACCGTGGAGCCAATTTCAAACTAGCAGGAGCATTACTTGAATGAGGATGGATGGCTGAGTCCCTGAGTACTTGATTTGGGAAGCCTGTTGTACTTATCACCTATGAAATTGGGGGGGGGGATAAAAACCACTGTTAAATGCAGCATAGTGAAATTTCATGACTTATATACCATTTAGCATGGGATCACTAACGCTTGCATTCACAGGTCCCAGTCCTGCACATGACTGACTGCAGATGGACATCGCTTGATGTCGAAAGAGCTTAGTCCATGTCAAATCACTTACAGGCTTGAGACAGTAATGGAGAACACAGTCAATGTACTAAAACAACTTAAATATCGTTTGGTTTTTAGTTAACTTACTATGGAAAATGGTGTACTCATGCCATATTTGTCACTGCTGTATCTAGGTTACAGTCTCATGTAAGAATACTTCATAATTATGGCATATTGACAAGCTTACAGTTCACAAGCATGATGTCATGGCTGTGCCTGACAGCTGGCTTGAATGTGCTTATAGCTCATCGTCGAGTGCTGGTGCTGCCTCTATGTAGTCTACTCATGGGTTCACATACACGCCTTGCTCTTGTGTCCAGCATTCATATAAGCCCTGGCCATTGGCCCGCACATACATGGTAGTTCTTCTCATGTTCCAGACAGAGTGCAGGCAAGGCAGTGCAAGCAGACGCCTCTGCAGTTCCTTCTTGCTACCAAAGAGCTTGAGCTGGAATCCTTGAATCCACAGATTTCTCCCTAACATCCTGTAAATAGACACTGTAAATAATTTTATAGCTTTTATATAACTGTAGCTGGTTATTGTTTTCTTTCCCCATATTAGGGATTCCCTTTCCACAGTCTGGTACGATACTTATAGGGTCCAAGAACTGTTTCTCTTGCTCTCGCTCCTCCTTTGTAAGCAACAATCAAAAACGCTGTCTCTGCTGCTTGGGTGGGATGAATATTGCTGTAAAGTGCAGCATCTGCCACTGGAGTTTACCATGAACACACAAATTTCATGAGCTTCGATTAAGGAAACCCCTTATGGAAAAGGCTATGAGGCCTCACTTTGATCCTGGCCAAGGATGTAACTAACACATGAGGTGAGCAGCATCAGTCCAAGTTGGAGCTCTGGAGAAGAGCCTACAGCTGGTAAACTCAAGGACTCTTATTCCTGGTGTTCCCATGAGAGTAGGAGATGCTCTTGTTTTCAAAAGAACAGATCCTTGCCCAGATCGGCTAATAAAAGAAAAGATCCCTCCTGAGTCCATCAGGCCTTCACGTATGGATCCTGTTGGTGCAGGATCACTAAACATCCCAATACTGGAGGGTAAAGCACACAAGCAGTAGGATCTGTCTGTTCCATTGGAGGTGATGAAACATCAGGGTTACACAGTTTTCCCATATCTTGATGATTGGCTCTTACTAGGTGTTCTAGCCACAATGTTGGCTTGGTGATTTTGTTCTTGCTTCATCTTCTCATTGTGCTGGGTGTTGGTATGAACAAAGAAAAGTCTGTTTTAACGCCCACACTGATGATAAATTCTATCGGACCAACACTGGATTCCATTTCAGCAAGAGCTTTTCTCCCTATGAAAAAATATTTAAGTTAATGAGCAATTTGATAACACAGATTACTCACAGACCAAAAACTATGGTCACGGTATGCCATTCTCTTGCAGGTCACATGATTTCATGCACTGATGTGACACCATTTGCCACTGTCTATAAGCCTAATTCTGATCAAACTGTTCACTATACAAGGATCACATCAACCCTACAGTGACCGTTCCCACCAGAATCATCACCTCTCTTACCTGGTGATCAAACCCAAATCAAGTAAGAGTTGATGTCCCCTTCATAACTCCAACCCTCAGTGCTACCATTGTAATGGATTCATCCCTTATGGGTGAGGATGCTCATCTGAACATCCTCACCATACAAGGTACTTGGATCACATGGAAGGTCAGGCTGCACATCAATATTCTAGAATTGAGTGCAGTCCACCTGGCATGCAGGGCTTTTCTCCCACTCATTCTCTCGATATCACAAATAGTTTTTTACACAAACAAACAGAATGGAGCAAGATTTCTTCCTCTATACCCTAGAAGAGCTAGGCTTTGGAACTGCCACATCAGGAACCACACCACCATCCAAGTCACATGCTTTGCAGGTGCTCGTAACTCGTTAGCTGGCAACCTGAGCAAATATTTCTCTGCAGACCATAAGTGAGAGATGCACAGTTCTGTCTTGAATGAGACTTTCACTCAGTGGAGAACTCCTCAGTGGGATCTCTTCACATCCCAAACAAACAGGAAACTTCCCCTCATACTGCTCAAGAGATGCTATGGATCATGGTTCCAGCACAATGATCTCCTGTCATCATGGACAAATAAACTCCAGTATGCCTTTCCTCCTATTGCCTGGTTATCACAGGTCTTGAGAAGAATCTGTCATAAGGCCAGAGTCATTCTCCTTACACTCAACTGGCTCAGATGGTTTTGGTACCTTAAGCTCCTGAGAATGTGTATATGTCCTCCTATCTGGATCTGTCCCTTCTCAGATCTCCTTGTTCAGAAAGGGGGCTGAATGAGGCACCCCAGTCCAGACCTACTCTACCTCATGGCACCATCTGGATGGGGATCAGGACTAGAATGTTGTTGCTCAGTACATGTCCAAGCTGCTCTTACTCAAAGAGGAAGGACTCAGCAAGGACCTGCTACATAGCTAAAAGAACATTGCTCTACATTCAGAATCATCAGCCTTCTGCAGATACCGCAGTCATTTTAGGTTGCCTCCTGTTTGTTAAAAACTCATGTCTTCCTATTAGCTCACTGCTAGTCCATCTCACAGCCTTCAGTGCCTTTCTTTCTCAAATAGAAGGATGCTTCATTTTTACTCAGCCTACAACAGTGAGATTTGTTAAATACTACTGAGGACTTCTCTTTAAGTGGTCAACCTACATCCTAATGGGATCTCAGTCTTCCCTGTCAGCACTCACCAGACTACCATTTAAACCCTTGCTAGTCTGCTACATGTCTCACCTATCCATGAAAGATGCATTTTTAGTTATTGCCTCAACCAGAAGTGTGAGTGAGATGGAAACCCTCCTGGCAGGCCCATGGTGTAGTATTTTTCACAAGGAAAACCCTTCCCTTCACCTTGCTGCTAAATTCCTCAATAAACATTATTTCTGAATTCCATTATCCATTTACCTATTTTTTTCTGCTACTGAAGAGAGTAGACTTCATTCCCTCAATGTCAGTTGCATCTTGTTTTACTTGCAGAGGATCAAATCAATGGGGCATCAAGACTTCAAAGAGAAACAGCCAAAAATTCAACTAATATGCAGATTAGATTGTGTGAAAGCAGGGCTGAATCAAGACTATGGATTCTTGTCACACTATAACAGGTAATTTGACTTCACCCTCCATGTGGTGTTTCCTAGAGTTTGAATCCTTACAAATGCTCTGATTTCCTGTTGCAGTATGACCTGATCCCATGTCTTACACTCCCCTGCCATTTATTGTCATCCCATTCTGTAAGTTCTGCCTCTTCAAAGCATCTGACGGATTGGGATTTTCTCCCACAAAAGCTCATGCAATAAATAAATCTGTTAGTTTTTAAGTGCCCCAAGACTCCCTGCTTTTTTTGCTTTACTAGACTAACATGGCTGCCCCTTTGAAACCTATCAGAAACTCACTGACTCTTGTTATAGGAGAAAGGTCACAAGGGCAAACTATACCATCTCAGAGAATCTCTAAATGGGTTTCTGGGTGTATCATCATGTGTTACCTCATATCCCTCCACCTGACAGGGTCACCACACAGTGCCTCTACAACACTCCTGCAGGAAATACAGATACCAGCCATGAGCAGAGAAGTTGTCTGGAATTCCATTCACATGGTCACAGACCATTTTACGCTAGGTCAGGATGCAGCAGTGGGAACTGCAATATATCAAGCATATTTGCTGCTGACATTATCTCACTCAGCTCCAGTCTGAATACTGCTTGTCAATCACCTACATGTGGAATACACAGAGCAACCTTACTTTAAGAAAATAAGGAGGTGACTCCTTGCTTTTTTATTTGTAAATGGTAGTTCTTCGAGATGTGTGGTGCCTATCTGTATTCCTTATCTCTATTCCACTGCTTCAGATCCTCCTGGATAGCAGCAAGAATCAGACTTTGAGAGGCAATGTGGCCCAGTGCCTTTCCGAGGTGGCTTTTGGGATAAGTGAAGTAGGCGGTGGCCTAGGGCCCCCAAGCTGTAAGGGGGCCCCATAGCCACCACCTGCTTCACTTACCTGTGCACTCATGGGGCAGTGAGGAAGCGGAGAGTGGGAGACCACCAGGTCCAAAAGTTGTCACCTGCCTGCCAGACCGGCCTCTCTTCAGCAGGGCCAGAGTAGCGCTCCCCACCTACTCTCAGCCAGCCACGCCTCCCCAGGGGGAGGGAGGAGAGCAACTGGTGCAGTGCTGTGGCTTGCCGGGAATGGGGCCCCCTGGAGAGGCGTGCTCCAAAGAGCTCTGGCTGCTTCCAGGCCTGGGGTGGCTGGGGGGCAAAGTGGCCCAAACTCTTCAGAGCAGGCCGCTCTAAGGGGCCCCACTCCCAGCAAGCCGCAGTGCCGTGCCGGCCACTCTCCTCCCTCCCCCTGGGGAGGCACGGCCAGCTGGGAGTAGACGGGGAGCGCTGCTCCACCGAAGCTGTAGAGACGTCAATCTGGCTGGTACACCAGGCGGGGAGCAGCAAAGCTTTTTGGACCTGCTGGTCTGTGGTCCCCACTTCTTCCTCACCCCCTTGGGGGGGCGGTTAGAGTGGCAATGGGGGCCCAGAGCCCCGGTGAGGGCAGCATTGGGAGTCCATAGGGGGCCCCATAAAGGGCCTTCGCCTAGGGCGCCCAACTGCCAAAGGCCGCCTTTGCTGCCTCTTATGCCCTCCTACAACACAAGGGCAATGCTGCACACATGTAAGCCAGTGGACACTACTTGCTAGCATTTCCAGACTCAGTCACATGCTGAGCATTTGCATCCATATGTGGAATACTGAGGGGGACCACACATCTCAGTGAACGTCCAGGTACAGGTCAGTAACCTCTGGTTATTAACCCTGGAATACAAGATTGACTACAGGAGCTAGGATTCTGTAAAAAGCAGAATGTTGACAGTTTAATGATTTTTAGGTTTATGTTGTGTTTATTGAAGAAAGAAGCTGGGAGTCAGAGCCCTGTGTTCTATACAATAAAATCAAAAGTAATGAAAACCGAACTAAATTCTAACTACATTTTAAGGTGCCTAGTATTTCACAAAATTGTCTACCAGAGCTTAATGGCAGGGATATAGAGTCATGAAATGAAACAAGGGTAGAAACCTGGCTTAGCAGCAGGAGACAAAAGGTTACCAGTGGTGGAAGGCAAGCCTTTTCCTGTTGAGAGCAGAAAGAAGTTCTGCTTTCTGATGAATGAATGTTTCAGGAGTTCAGTTAACATAAACACTCCCATTTGGCATATGTATGTAAGGTTTCTCCAGCCGTTTGAATCTAGAAGATTTCATTTGAAATCTTGCAGGAACAGGTATCTTTGTGCTTCCGGCAAGAGGCCAGCACTGGACATTGTGAGGCGTGCAATGCTAAAATACATACATTCAGACATTTGTAACCTTTAAGAGAAGTTTGCCCTGAGTTTTAGGTGGCTTTTATCTGCTTTAAAAAAAAATCTGGCTCTCTTTGCCCATGTTTTGTTCTGAACAGAACAAGGATTAATTTGAGGACCAATATTTCTGAACCCTGACAACTGCATCTATCCCACAGGAGACATTCTTCTCCACAGGGTGCATACTAGTGACTGAGTCCTGTTTTTAATGGGTAGCAGAGCGTAAACAGGTCCTCCATTTCTTTCCCAGGTCACCGCTACTTAAAGTGTAAATCCAGCCACGATGAGGAGCTGAGGGGACTACTTGCCAAATAAACCCTTCAGGCGAAAGGGGGAAGAGGTCAGGGGCTGAAAAGACCCTGTTCTGCTTTCCTTTACTGACTAGTCAGCAAGAAGGGGAGTGAGCTGCTGCAATGAGACATGCCCATCCCCCTGAAAGGAACATGAACCAGTGTTTCTGCACTGAGGCATGAGCCAACTAGTCACACCTGCAGTGCATGCTCTACCTGGAGAAGCGGAGCTTGAAAAGGTGACATTTGTTACCCAAAGAGTTTTGGTTGCCCAGTGAGAGAAACTGCTATGGACTGCCAATGAGCTGTAATAGCAAGGGGCATCGCTCCTGGGTAGTGGCTTGTGTTCCCTCCCAACTCTTGTTTAGGGGCAGACTAACAGGGCAGGCCTGGTATGGGCAAGAGGCATCCTCTGCACAGAGGTAGAATCAAGCATACCTCTGACAAGTGTTTGTGTAATCTGTTCTTAGAAACCACCAATGACACAGAGTTCAAAACCACTCTTGGAAGTTTGTTCCAGTGCTTGACTATCCTAAAAGTTTAAAAGTATTTCCTAATACCTAACCTCGAATCTCTGTTGTTGCAGTGTAAGCCCATTATTTCCTGTCCTTCCTGGAATGGACATGGAGAACAATTGATCACGTTCCTCTTAATAACAGTGTTTATATAGAAAGACTGTTATCAGGTCTTCCTCTCCCCACCCCCATCTGTTCTCAAGACTAAACTTGCCCAGTATTTTTACTCTTTCCCCATATACCATAGTTTTGTTGCTCTCCTCTGGACTCCTTCCAGTTTGTCCACACCTTTTCAAAAGTGTGGAACCCAGAATGTTCCAGCTGAGGCCTCACCAGTGTCGAGTAAAGAGGGAAAATTACCTGTCATGCATTATGCATGATGCTCTTATTAATACATGCCTGAATGATATTAGCCTTTTTTTAAAACTGCATCACACTTTTGGCTCATGTTCAATTTGAAATCTGTTTTAATCACCAGATCCTTTGCAGCTCTGCTGCTGCCAGTTATTTCCCATTTTGCATTTGCATGTTTGCTTATTACTTCCCATCTGTACTACTTTGCTTTTTTTTTTTTTTTTTTTTTTTTTACTAAAATTCATCTTGTTGATTTCAGACCAATTCTCCATTTTGTCAAGGGCGTTTTGAATTCTAAGCCTCTCCTCTAAAGTGCTTTCAAATCTGCCAGCTTGGTGTCAACCACAAAGTTTATAAGCGTACCCCACCCCATTATCCAAGTCATTAATGAAAATATCAAATAGCACTAGGCCCAGGACTCACTCCTGCAGTACCCCATTGATATATCCTTTCAGTTGGACAGCAAACCATTGGTAACTATTCTGAGTGTAATCTTGTACACCCCCATGTATAGAAATTTCATCTAGGCTACATTTCACTATTGTGCCTATAAGACTGTCGTGGCAGTGTGGCAGCAGGCTTACTAAATCAACATAAATGAAAATACATAGATTAGGCATGATTTGTTCTTGACAATTCCTTGTCAGCTATTACTTATAACCCTATTATGCTCCAGGTGCTTACAAATTGCTTGGATAATCATTTGTTCCAGCATCTTTGCAGGTATTGAAATTATGCTGACTGGTGTATCATCCACTGGGTCCTGTTTGTTCCCCTTCTTTAAAAATAGGTACTGTTTGCACTTCTCCACTTCTATGGGCCATCACCCATCCCCCTCCCTGAGTTCTCACCTCTTACTTGTCAGTGGAACACAACCGAAAAAATTGAATGATGGACATATATAAAAATAACATAGTATAAAAAGTGGACAGAAGTGATTACAGTGATTGCTTTTTACAAGAAATTATAAAATGATTTTAAAAAAAAATAAACGATTGATTGATTGATTGATTGATTGATTGATTGATTGATTGATTGATTG